>PVJL010002794.1:0-180550 GCA_004026885.1 Lyroderma lyra
AAAAAAAAAAAAAAAAAAAAAAAAAAGAAAACAAAAGGGAAGTTTATATGGCTACTATAAATGAGAACTCATGATATTGAGATATTGAAGATAAAAATAATAATGATAATAAAGATAATCATAAAAACATATTGAAAAATCACTAAACCACAGTTGAATTGTGATCTGTTGAAGGACTAATCTGAGGGTGGCTCTCCTTGTTAATGGAGATTTGGAAGTAACAAGGTTTGTCAGAGAGGTGGGTGCGGTGGAGTCAGAGGGTTCAAGGCGCACAAGGTGCGGTTCTAGGGTCTGAAATATTGTTTCTTTATCTAGTGTTGAGTTACATGGGTGTGTTCCACTTGTGAAAATTCAGCAGGTTATATGTCATTTATTCACTTTTCTTTCTTATACCTCAATACATTTACTTTAAAAAGCTCTATGAATGTTTGTTGATATCCAAAATAGAAAAAGGAAGTAATATTTTGTTAGTTGATATTTTTCTTTTTGGACTATATGGTGGTGCTAGTAGAGGCATATTTCAAATCTATTTTGCAGGAATTTAATGATCTGCCTAGTTAGAAATAACTTGCAGAAATAAAGGTCTGCATTAGTTTTTGGGTAAAAGTGGGGAAGAAGATGGAAGTGGAGATGGCTTCTATTATCTGTAATAATTTGCCCACAAGTGACAATGCTTCTCAGCATAATGTGGGTAAAGAGCTTCTCACCTGAGATCCGCAGTAAAGAACTCAAAGTAATCGTGTGCAGGTAGTGGATGTAGCTGCTCCTCCAGCTGCTCCTTGGTGAGGCTAGGAGGAAGGCGCCTGATCACCACCTGGGGAAAAGATGCTGGTTGGTTTTTTTTCCACACTTACTGTATTAAGTTTCAATTATTTCAATGGTTGATGATGTGTTTATGCTCGGAGGAAAATCTAAACCAGGAGTCCATCAGAAGCACACATTTTAGTAAAGGTTAAGAAATACATATATGGATAACCTGGCTGTAAAAAGGGTAACGGAGATTAAAAAATTGAAAAGGAATCAGTGAGGTCAGAAAATGCTGTGCATAACAGTTTCTTCTCATGTAATCATGCCCTCAGCACCAGACAACACCTGGCATGAGACGTACTGTCCGTGCCCCTTTGAAAAATGGCACCTCCTACATTGTCCCTACACGTTTACCCATAGTAGAAGATCCATGCAGGGAATGTGTGAATGTTGAAATGTTTGTTACCAACAAACAAACCAACCATGTATTTGCAAACCAACCATGTATTTGCTTTTACTGCTAAGAGGAATCCCACCTGCGGTGGACACCTTTCGCCTCCAGTTCAGTGTCCACACAGCAGGTCCTCTCCAACCACGCCACCAAGCTTTCCAGGCTCTCTTTGGCTTTACTGCACTGGAACGGATCTTCAGGGAGCCGCTGCTCCTCTTTCGTGCCCCTCAGGCCGCCGTCCTAAGCACTGTGAACAGCTACTGCCTCTCACTAGTGAGCCCAATGTCTCAGCCCCAACGGGGCTCGCCATGGGGTGAAAAGACTTTTCCTTCCCAATCCAGAAAAGGACGAACGCCACAAAGGGTACTGAAAACACTTTAATCTCGAACGGCAGGAGGTGCTCGGAGTTGCGCTGCCGGCCGCTGTCCGCGGTGCTGACACAGCCGCTAGCGGCCCGGCCCCGACTCCGCCCACCAGCACAGCTCCTCGGCCCCACCCATCCACGGAACGCACCACTCTCGGTCCCGCCCCGCTCCACCGCCACTCAACCCCTTGGCCTCGCCCACTCTCTAACACTCCCGTCGCCCATCCCGCCCGTTTCCTACCCACGCCTCCAACTTTTCGTCAGGAACAAACTCTTGGACGTTCGCTCGTACTACCCTGTTCTCGCCCCGCCCCACCTCGCTGAAAACGCTCCTCCTCTCGTGAGGTTTGCCTGCACCATTCAACCCCCGCCTTGCTCAGGACTCCTCTCTTCTCCCAAGGTTCCACGTACAATTCGTCCGTGGGCGCTCCGCTCTACCCTGGGAAGCACCTTCCCCGTCTCTCGAAGTTTGCCTGCAACGCCCCATCCTCACTCCGCCCCCGTCCCCACACCCACCTTGCTCAGAACCGTCCTCCTCTCGCGAGGTTTGCCTGTGCTGGTGGACAAGGCCAGCGACGACGCGGGCTCTCGCTGTGGCAACTCCCGGCGGAACGGAACTTCCAGGGTCGACGGCTTTTCCCTCCAGCTCTGGCTCCGCGCAGCAACGGCTCCCCCGGGGCCTCCGGCACCCTCCTTTTCCGAGCGCATTCTGCACCCGCCGCAGAGCCGTAGCCTCCTTCCGCCCAGGCTAAACTTCGCGAGAACTGGAGTGCCGACGCCCCCACGGTCACCCCCACCTCCTTGGTCCAGACGCCGCCCGCCCCTTTCCCCCGCCCCGCGACCCGGCTCTTTTTACCCACATCCGGCTTCCCCCGTTCCTGGCCCAAGACCTGCGATGCTGCCCCTCCCACGGAGTTAAAGACCCCCGCGGGGGCAGGAGACATGCGACAGGGCATGGATCCCAAACCTTGAGTCTGGGGTCGCGGCCGCACGAGGTGCCCCTGGACCTGCACCTCTGAGCAGCGCTCTATTGTTTGGTCACCCGGAAGCAGCGGTCAGGGTAGTTTAGATGTGGAAACTGCCCTAACTCTCCTGCATCCCGGAGTTGGGTGGGTCTTGGGTCGGACAAGGAGTAGAAGGCCTCGCCTGTGAGCCGGTCAGCAAGAAATTCACCAGAGGAAGTTTGGCTCTTTAAGGAGCCTTTAATAAAGTTCTGAAGGGCTAAATCTTGGTTGTCACAGAGAAGAGCTGTCTCTTAACATTCCTGTGAATAACATTCATGTGCTTAATAAACTACAGCTATTTATTCTTCAAGGAAATTAGAAAGTTTCAACACAAAATAGCAATCGTATTTTTTAAAAAACCAACCATCGACGAACAGAACAGATAAGTACATGGCTTTCCTATTCAAAATAGAATAAATGCACCAGAGTTAACAGAAGAAATTGGTTCACCTGAAAGGTTCACTTATGCTTTTAGGCGCTTAGGTGTCAATTGGGACTACTGTCTGGATGGTGGTATAAACTGGAGCCATTGTAACTAATAGCTGAGACCCATGGCACCCACAAAACAAAGCGTAAGGTTTTCTTTTTTTATATAATAAGAATTTTTTTTTATTGTTAGACTTAATGGGGTGACTGGTTAGCAAGAGTTACATAGGTTCCAGGTGTATGTTTTCTTTTTTCTTTTTTTTTTTTTTTTTCTTTTTTGGGTAGTTCCCTGGCTGGGAATCAAACCCAGACTGCAACATTGAAAGCATCAAAGCCTAGCCACTACACCACCAGGGAACTCCTTGGTTCCAGGTGTATAATTCTACAGTGCATCGTCCATTTGTTTCATTTTATGTTCTCCACTCAATGTGAGTTCTTTACATCACCATGTGTTTAGCACCGCCCCCACCTCCCTTACCGCCTCCCTCTTCTTTCAACCCCTCCTCCCTTGCCCAAATAAGCAATAAACTAGTGTCCATGAGTTTCGTTTGTTTTTGCTTTGTTGCTTTCAGTTTTATATTCCGCATATGAGTGAAGTCATATAGTTCTTGGTTTTTTCTGTCTGGCTTATTTCGCTTAGCATGATGATCTCCAGGTCCATCCATTTTGTTGCAAATGGCAATATTTCATCTTTTCTTACAGCTGAGTAATATTCCATTGTGTATATGTACCACAGCTTCTTTATCCAGTCATCTACCACAGGGCACTTCAGTTGTTTCCATGTTATGGCCACTATGAACAGTGCTGTGATGAATATTGGGGTACATAAGTATTTGCAGACAAAGGTTTTCAAGTTTTTTGGGGTAAATACCCAAAGGAGGATTACTGGGTCATATGGCAACTTCGTTCCCAATTTTCTGAGGAACCTCCACACCGTCTTCCATAGCTATTGTACCAATTTGCATTCCCACCAGCAATGTGCGAGTGTTCCATTTTCTCCACATCCCCTCTAGCACTTGTTATTCCTTGTCTTGTTGATAATAGCCATTCTAACAGGTGTGAGGTGGTATCTCATTGTGGTTTTGATTTGCATTTCCCTGATAGCTAATGAGGATGAGCATTTTTTCATGTCTTTTGGCCATTTGTATTTCTTCATGGAAAAAGTGTCTATTTGGGTCCTCTGCCCAGTTTTTAATTGGATTGTTTCTTTTTTGTTGTTGCTGAATCTTACTAGTTCTTTATATATTTTAGATATTAGACACTTATCAGATGCATTTTTTGGAAATATTTTCTCCTGTTCAGGTGGCTTTTTGCTTTGTTAATGGTTTCTTTTGTTGTGCATAAGCTTTCTAATTTGATATAGTCCCATTCATTTATTTTTGCTTTTACTTCCCTTGCCTTTGAGGTGAGGTTCACAAAGTCTTCCTTGAGCCCTAGGTCTGTAAGTTTAGTACCAATGTTTGATTCTCTACAGCTTATTGTTTCGGGTCTTATATGGAGGTTTTTAATCCATTTCGATTTAATTTTAGTATATGGTGAGAATTCACACCTCGTATTCATTCTTTTGCATGTGTTTTTCCAGTTTTCCCAGCACCATCTACTGAAAAAGCTGTCTTTTCCCCATTGCATATTTTTTGCTCCTTTATCAAAAATTATTTGTCCATAAATTTGTGGATTTATTTCTAGGTTTTCAATTCTGTTCCATTGGTCTGTGTGTCTCTTTTTCTGCCAATACCAAAGTGTTTTGATTATTGATGCTTTGTAGTATAAATTAAATTCAGGGAGTGTGATACCACCAGCCTTACTCTTTTTATGTAGTATTGCTTTGATAATTTGAGGTCTTTTGTGGTTCCATACAAATCTGATATATATGTGTGTGTGTGTGTGTGTGTGTGTGTGTGTGTGTATCTATATCTATATATATATGTTTATCGATTTCATGAAAGTATGATTGTGGAATTTTAATGGGAATTGCATTAAATCTGTAAATTGCTTTGGGTAATATGGTAATTTTAACAATGTTAAGTCTTCCTATACATGAACACGAATATCTTTCCACTTCTTCGTGTCCTCTTCAATTTCTTTCAAAAGTGTCTTATAGTTTTCAGCCTATAAGTCCGTCATGTTCTTTCTTAAGTTAATTCCCAGGTATTTCATTCTTTTTGTTGTAATAGCAAAAGGTATTGACTCTCTCATTTCTTTTTCTGAAGATTTGTTGTTTGTATATAGGAATATTGTTGATATTTGTACGTTGATTTTGTATCCTGCTATTCATTTATTGTTTCTAATAGTTTCTTGGTGGAGTCTTTGGAATTTTCTGTATAAGGATCATGTCATCTGCAAACAGTGACAATTTGACCTCTTCTCTACCAATTTGGATACCTTTGATTTCTCTCTCTTTCCTGATTGCTCTGGCTAGAACTTCCAGTACTTTATTGCATAGCAGCGGAGACGGGGCATCCATCTTGTTCCTGATTTTAGGGGAATGGGCTTCAGCTTTTTCCCGTTCAGTATATTAGCTGAGGGTTTGTCATATATGGCCTTTATTATGTTTAGATACTTTCCTTCTATACCCATTTTAGTGAGTGTTTTGATCATATGTAGATGTTGTATCCTGTTTTTTTTTTCTTTTTTGGATGTTGTATCTTGTTGAATGCCTTTTCTGCATCAATCGATATGATTATATGGTTTTTATCTTTTATTTTATGTGGTGTATCATACTGATTGATTTTCATATGTTGAACTATCTTTGTGCTCCTGGAATGAATCCCAATTGATCATGATGTATGACCTTTTTGATGCATTGTTGTATTGTATTTGCTAATATTTCATTTAGAATTTTTGCATCTGTGTTCATCAGAGATGTTGGTCTATAGTTTTTTTTGTGTTGTCTTTACCAGGCTTTGGTATTGGGTTAATGTTGGCCTCATAGAATTAGTTAAGAAGCAGTACCTCATCTTCAAGTTTTTGGAAGAGTTTGAGAAGGATAGGCATTAATTCTTTGAATGCTTGGTAAAATTTGTTGATGAAACCATCTGGTCTGGGGTTTTTGCCTCTAGGGATGTTGTGGATAGTCATTTCAATTTCTTTACTATTGATCGGTCTGTTTAGATTATCCAGTTCTTTTTGGTTCAGTCTAGGTAGGCTATAAGTTTCTAGAACTTATCCATTTCTTCTAGTTGTTAAATTTAGTGGCATAAAGCCTTTCATAGTATTTTCTTATAATCCTTTGTATTTCTGTGATATTAGTGGTAATTTCTCCCCTTTCATTTCTAATTTTGGATATTTGTGTCCTTTCCTTTCACCATCTGGTTACTCTAGCCAGGAGTTTGTCAATTTTGTTGACTTTCTCAGAGAACCAGCTCTTTGTGGCATTCATTTTTTCCTACTGTCTTTCTGTTCTCCATTTCATTTAACTCTGCTTTAATTTTTATTTCTTTCCTTCTGCAGACTTCGGGTTTTATCTGTTCTTTTTCTAGTTTAAGATGGGATGTTATGGAGTTCCTGGTGGTGTAGTGGTTTAAGGTTTCAGCGCTGGCACTATCAACACTGTGGCCTGGGTTCGATTCCTGGCCAGGGAACTACCCACATACAAAAACAACAACCAAAAAAAAAAAAAAAATTAAAAAAAAAAAGATGAGATGTTAGGATGCTTATTTGTGGTTTTTTTTTGTTTCTTAAGATAGACCTGTAATGATATAAATTTCCTTCTTTTTACTGCTTTTGCTGTGTCCCAATAATTTTGACATGTTGTAGTTTCATTGTCATTAGGTTCTATGTATTTTTAATCACTCTTTATTTGTTCTTTGATCCACTCATTTTTTAATAAGACATTGTTTTTCTCCATGTATAAATTGTTTTTCTGCTTTTATTTTACAGTTTATCTCCAATTTCAGAACTTTGTGGTCTGAGAATACACTTAGCATGATTTCAATCTTCTTGAATTTGCTAGGCTACTTTTGTGTCCCAGCATATGGTCTATCCTTGAGAATATTCCATGTGAACTAAAGAAGGTGTGGTCTTTTTTTTTTTTTTTTTTTTTTTTTTTTTTTTTTTTTTTTTTTTTTTTTTTTTTTTTTTTTTTTTTTTTTTTTTTTTTTTTTTTTTTTTTTTTTTTTTTTTGCTGGATGATGTGTTTTGTAAATGTCAATTACATCCAGTTGCTGCAATGTGTCATTTAGAACTGATATTTCCTTATTTATTTTCTGTTTGGATGTCTGTCCATGGCTGTTCAGTGGGTATTTAAGTCTCCTACAATGACTGTGCTCTTGTCAGTTTCTCCTTTCAGATCTGTTAGTAGTTGCTTTATATATTTTGGTGCTTCCTGATTGGGAGCATATACATTAATTAGTGTCAAGTCTTCTTGTTGTTGTATTGTGTCTTTTGTCACTACCTGATGTCCATTTTGTCTCTTGTTGACTTTTAACCTCAAGTTTGTTTCATCAGATATCAGTATGGCAACTTCTGCTATTCTCTGGTTACCTTTTGCTTAGAGTATTGTTTTCCACCCTTTCACTCTGAGTTGGTATTTTTCCTTATGGCTGAGGTGTGTCTCTTGGAGACAGCATATGGATGGCTTTTGTTTTTCAATCCAGTCTGCTATTCTGTGCCTTTTTATTGGTGAGTTCAGACCATTAACATTTAGAGTGATGGTTCATACCTGAGAATTTCCGATGACCATTTTACTTCCTTTTTTAAATTAATTTTTAAGTTTTTCTTTCGTTTTTGTTGTCCCAACTCTATTCCATTTATTCTGATGTTTGTTTCAGGTCAAAAAGCCTCCTTAAGTATTTCTTGAAGCTGGTTTCATGCTGGCAAATTCCCTCAGCTTCTGTGTGTCTGAGGAGGTCTTTATTCCTCCTTCATATCTGAAAGATAATTTTGCTGGATAATTTATTCCCTCTTTTAATATTTTGAATACTTGATTCCACTCCCTCCTGGCTTGTAGAGTTTCTGGTGAGAAGTCTGATGCCAGCCTGATGGGTTTACCTCTAAAGGTTATAGTTCTTTCTTCTCTAGCTGCCTTGATAATTGTCTCTTTGTCTTTGGTTTTTGACATCTTCAGTACTATGTGTCTTGGAGAAGATCTGCTAGGGTTCAGATATCTAGAATACCTCTTTTTTTCTTGCATTTAGGGTTCCAATCTTTCCATAGTTTTGGAAAGTTCTTGTCTACTATTTGTGTATGCTCTCTGTAGGGTGCTCTGCTCCTTCTTCCAATCCTATTACCCTGATGTGGTTTTGTCTCATGGAGTCAGATAGTTCTTGCGAAGTTCTTTCAATCCTTTTGGTTCTGTATTCCCTATCTTCCTCTTTCTGAGCTGTTTCCATGTTCTAGTCTTCAATATCACTAACTCTTTCCTCCATCTGGTTGGCCCTGTTTTCTATGGCAGATATTTCATTTATCATTACTTTATTGTATCATTTATTTCTCAAATTTCCATCTCATTCCTTCTTATAGTTTGGATTTCTTGGTTAAAATACTCTTGTTCACAGATTTCCTTTCTGAGATCATTCATCTCAGCTGTGGTGTTCTGCCAGTATTTTTCATTTCTCTGAGAGCCTTTAGAAAGGCTTTTTATATTCTCTGTCAGTTAGTTCATAAATTTCTAGATCTATAAGACCCTTTTCTGGAGATTTTTCATCTTCTTTTTGAGAAGCTTTAAATCCCAAGGTTCTCATGTTGTCTATTGTGTTCTTCTGCACGGGGGCTTTATTACCAGCAAACCCTAGGAAATCTCTTTCTTTCTCTGATTAGTATTTTTGTCATGTCTTGCTGTAGCGCAGACACTAGGTAGAGCTTGGGGGCAAATTTTGGGAGAGAGGGAAGGAGGCAATTCACATTGGTCAGGGCGAATGCTATCAAATCCGCCTTTCTCCCTTTTCCAGCATTTTGCCCAGGCTGTGTTTCAGCAAACTATTTCTATGGAAACCACTCCAAGCAGCGTTTTCAAGTGAGCCATGAACATGTCCCAAGCTGCAAGGGCACCGGGAGATACGATGCTGTATCTGGGGCCCTGATCCCATCTGGGGCAGTGCAATGCTTCTCTTGGCTTGTTACTTAGAGCTGCAGACCTCCACTATCAGACTTTGTCTCTCACACACTGCTTTTAGGTCCAGCTCCCTCCTGGTCTCCCCACGTTCCTGTCACTCTGGCTTTCATTCATTGCCAATTGGCCTCCCCCGTCCACTATATCATGCTGCTCCCTGATTTCTCTCTAGTTCCTTTAGTTAGCCATGGGGGGTTTCAGGCAATCCATCTCTGCTCCCTCCCTTTTCTCCCACTTGCCCCCCTGTCTAACCTTCAGGTGTTTTCTTCCAATGCGTGGATTTTTCAGTTGTCTCTGTGCCACTCAGGGTTTCCGGTGTTGTATCCTGGCCAGCCATTTAATTGTATTTTCCAGGAGAGATTTTAAGGACCTCCTCTCTAGTTGCCATCTTCCTGAACCTTCATAAGGTTTTCAAATGTAATTTTTACTCAACTTTGTGGGGCTCTCAATTAATGAGACAGCAACCAAGCCAAGTTCACATTTGTATATTTTTATTTTACAAACATATAGGCAGTAACACTGGATTAAGATAACATATACAAGTTCTGACAATTAAGTTTGCTAACTTGTCACCATGTGCTTACTTTAGCAGCACTGTACAAACAACTTGGTAAGTTTTCATAACCTTGGTATTTCTGTGTCTCACAGCTGTGTTTGTGTCTATGTGTGCTGGTGTCTTGCTGAGTGGTGTTCATTATTGTTTTTGCATGTTTTTGTGTGCTGTTGTGAAAATGTCAGACTTTGAATTAGAACAATGAACAAACATTAAATTTCTCGTTAAACTTGGTAAGAGTGGATGTGAAATCAGGGACATGTTAGTCCAAGTTTATGAGGACAATGCCATGAAGAAAACGGCAGTGTACAAAAGGATTAAATGTATTTCTGAAGACAGAGAAAGCATCACTGAAGAGAAATCAGGGCACCCAGTAATGAGCAGAACTGACAAAAACATTGCAAAAATTCATCAAATTGTGTGTCAAAATCATCGGCTGACTGTGAGAAACATTACAGACTAAGTAAACATCAATAGAAAAACAGGAAAATCTTAACTGAGAAGTGTGCAAAAATTGTCCCAAAGAAGCTCACCAATGAACAAAAGCAAAGAAGAATCAGTTTGCCAAGACTGTTTAGAGAGGCAAGACAATGTTTTGGGCTATGTTATCACTGGTGATGAAACATGGGTGTACCACTATAACCCTGAAACAAAGCATCGAAGTGCATGATGGAAGTCAGCCAATTCCCCATGACCAAAAATGTTTTGTCAGTCCAAATCAAGAGTCAAAATGATGTTGCTAACCTTTTTTGATATCAGAGGGATTGTTCATTATGAATTTTTACCAACTGGACAAATAGTCAACCAAGTTTACTATTAATATTTTGAAGTGCTGAAAATGCTGCATGAAAAAGACGAAAACAACCTGAACTTTTCACCAACAACTCATGGCTCTTGCATCATGACAATGCACCAGCTCATATGGCACCATCTATGGGGAACTTTTAGCTAGTAAACAAGTAACTAAATTGGAACACCCTCCCTACCCACCTCATCTAGCCACCAAAGATAAAGGAAATATGAAAGGATAACATTTTGATGACATTCAGGACATCAAGGGACATATGACAACAGCTCTGATAGCCATTCCAGAAAAAGAATACCAGAATTGCTTTGAATAGTAGACTAGGTGCTGGCATTGGTGCATAGGTTCACAAGGGGAGTACTTGGAAGGTTCAGCAATGAGGTATGTAGCACTTTTTCTAAGATGAGTTTGCAAACTTAATTGTCAGCCTCATATAGAAGCTCTGTTTTTAAATGCTATATTTTTTCATACTTTCTCGTATTTTCTCTTTATGCATATTGGCTATACTTTTCATTCAGAGCACCTTTATCCCCTTCAAGTAGAAACAAACAAAAACCAGAGAATGGAGTAACTAAGGCATTAAGAGATCAGGGAAGTCACTGGCAGTTACTGGAAATAAATCTAAGTTTAAGTAAATCTAGTTCTTATCCTTGAAACACTAAATACCTGTGAACACACTGAAAATGAGATATATTAATGTGTCAAAAGACGTAAAAGACAGTTTCAAAACTTAGTTCTCTAAAACCTCATAGAGGAGGCCAAGAGCTATTTTCAATATTTTATAAAGTCTAAGGGAATCCTATTAGAAACACACCTATGTTAAAGTCACACTAACTAGATCCTCAGTGTTTTATTTTTTGTCTCAAAGCTGGTATGGAAAGCCTAGTTATCCTTATCAGAAGCTCTGACAGTCTTATCTGTGCTAAAAAGAAGAAAAATGTGATTCCCAGATTAAAATCTTTTAATACTTGTACATAATAAGGGTGGGACATAGGGGTAGAGGGGGCTGATGCTGAAAAAATGTGAAAGTCATTCAACTGAAAAATTCGAATGTTTAAGCAGTCTTTAAAAACAGATCATGTATTTGGAATCTAGTAGACTCTCTGTTAACTGGAATTCAAGCAACCAGCAAAATATTTTTGAAATTTTGCCAGTTGCTTAAGAATGCTGGTTGCTTAAGTGCCAGTTAACAGAGTGTACTTACATTTATCTGGCATCTACCAATCCCCACGGTTGCCCGTTTATGCCCAGCCCAGGCCTGGATCTGGCACTTACTGGCACCCAAATGTTTGCTGGATGTACAATTCTTATCAATCCAGCCAGCAAAATGCCCAAATATTATTGTTTTTCCCCTGCCACGTAACAGGCATCACTGTCCATTTTTAAAGACCCTTCTGATTCTGTACTTCCTGTTATTAGAAATAAAGTTCTGAGAAATGGTTTCACAAATATGACAATTTCAAAATTCAGATTTGTCTGATGACATGTGTCTTTAAATAAAATCTTGTAATATACATCTCAAGATAGAGTAGGTGAAATACACTTGTAAAATAGCTTATGATTTTATATGAATAAGTATGTCATAAAGAAAGTCTAGGTTTTCACCCAATACCCAACGTATTAAAATGTCTCGCTTTACATGCACACAAAACGATAGCCAAAACAAAGTAGTAATAAAAAATTTCCAAATGTCAGAGTGAATTTTGTAGGTAACTTTGTTTTTGCTGAACTGAACACTCTGGCAATGAATGTGGCCCTGTGGTAAATGCCTGTCATAGGAAAGACTAGGTTTACTTGGAAGTACAAGTCTAATTGGTGGATGACAGTGGGTTAATGTAGATGGTGACCATAACACAGGCATTTTCCTTTAAAGATGACAGCATGGTCACTTTAAAGTTGGCAATAAGGATGCCTTTTTAGGAAACTATCCATAATTATGTTATATTAGAGAATTGGGTAGTAACAAAAAATTATTTGGCAATACACTTGCACATTACCTTTTTTATACTCTCTGAAGTTTAAATATTGGTATTAAACTGTTGCTGATCTGAAAAACAGCTTAGTGAAATACTTGAAATTTTTGCTTTTTGTATTTTAAAGTATTCTCAACATGGTAATGGCTCACTATCAGAAATTCACTTTTTCAGAACTACAAAGTCATATACCACAGGATCGATGAAAACACTAAATGAGGAAATATTTTGGTCTGCTGGGCAAAATGTTTTTTAAGTATTAGTACAATACCTTCAGCTTTACTGATTTAAAAATGATTATTCTAAATGTAGTCACTTGGTTTTCTAGCCCCAGCTAAAGAGAAGGGGAAGCAGAAAAATAGGCACATGTGATGCCCAGCAGAGAAGAGACAGAAGTGATTGAAAAAGAAAAAATGGAAACGCAAAATCACACTATTTGAGTCTAAATAACTGTAAACATCTTGTGGTGTCTAAGTGCTTTATTGCATTAATCTGACACTCATTTTGATTAACTGAGACAAAGATTAGGGCCTGGAAACCTCACTAACAGTGCTCAGATTCCTCAATTGTAGAAAGCCTTACTGGTAGGGGCTTCACAAAATAAAAGCTAGTATTAGTCTGCCTTGTATACTACATATTTTTTTTCAGCCTTAGCTATTGTATTTATACCTTAAGAAAGCAGAGATATATGGGATACATTTTAGATTAAGACAAAAAGTTTTGTGTTTAAAGGAGGATTTCAGGTACTTGGAAAATTCATTTCTGTACAATAATTTGTTAATGAAGCTGTGAATAAATGTCTTGGAATACAACCTTTTGTATAAAACAAGTAGGATAATGGGTCTGCTGAAGTCAGGATGATTAGTTGAAAGAAATAATTTCAACAAATGAAGCATATGCTCCTACATCCTTATTAGAATGACTGAGGAAAGAGAAGTTTTCTTGTAGAATTGTATGCCTGAAACCTATGTAATCCTTGCTAACAGATGTCACCCCAATAAAATAAAATAAAATAAAATAAAATAAAATAAAATAAAAGAAAGAGAAGTTTTCTGCTTATGCAATTATCACCTATGAGTCATAGCAAGATTTTTTTCTTTTGAGTTCAATGAAGAGGTTAAAATTATTTAAAGATGAAAGATTTAGTAAAATATTTATATAAACTTTGAAAAATATAAGCTTTTTAAGACAAAAATTTTAACATGTTTTTCACATGTCACTTGCAAATGTGTAAAAACTATGCAAACTTTTCTTTCTTTACTGCAACAAATATGGCATATCATTTCAATCAGCTCTGCCATGTCTGATTCCAGATGCTTTTACAAGGTAGTTATCTTGCTATGACATAGTAAAAATTCCATATTATTACTGATCATCTCCAGCTTATTTCACATGGATTCAGTTTCTAATCTTATCCCTATGTAAGAAAAGTGCAAATGCTAATTAAAATTCCCAAAAGTCAAAAGGGTATGTCTTCAAGTTAGTATGTGAGAAAGCAGGTAAAATTCAAACTCATGTCATCTCCTACACACAAGGATGTAGACATTATAGGGAATAATAGATCAAATTTTTCACAGAACAAAATTATAAGTTAGTGACAAAAAAAAAATCTCAATTTTTTACTTTTTTTTTTTTTTTTTTTTTTGCTTTTTGGTATGTGGGCAGCTCCCTGGCTGGGAATCGAACCCAGGCTGCAGCGCCGACAGCACCAGCGCTGAAGCCCCAAGCCGCTACACCATCAGGGAACTCCTCTTTTTACTTTTAAAGTGTCACAAAAAGTGTTTCCTATTAATAGTTAAGTTTGTTAGCTTAAATAAAATTATGAAGTTTGAATGTTTTAAACAATTTTAATACTCCAAACAATTTATATGGGTCTCATCATTTATCACAATAATAAGAAAAGATCTAGCTATAGTTTTAAGACTTAGGAGTGATGTCACAGAAAATGGCAGAGGAGTTAGCTCGAGAGATCTGTCTCTCTACCAACACAACCATTAAGATGAAAAGCCTATCAGAATCAACTTTTAGAATTCTGGAAGCTGATCAGGTGCAACTAGGGAAGTGCCCAATGGTGGAAAAACTTGTCTGTTTGGTAAGGGGTGGTGCTTCATGCACAAGAGCCACCAACTATTTCCTACATTTCCATGGAAGAGCAGCTTGCATTCCTGGATGGACTACCTGGTTTTAAGGACTGACAGGGGGGGATCTTGTCCTCCAAGCATTTGTAGTTTTACATCTGGTTTTCTAGTGGTTCTGAGGGACTAACATAGATGCTTGCCTTGATTCAACCTTGCTTTGACCCCCTCTGGCTACAGTGGTTTACTTGGCAGCATCTATAAGAAGATTTAGACACAGAGACACTTTTCAAAAAATGATCCAGACATTTAAAGAAATCTGTCAGGTCACAAGCTGACTAAAGAGACAGCAGAACAGGAACTCCAGTGATCACACACAAGAAATACATACTTTGGAAAAGGCACTATACAAATGGACAACTGCGGCCCTCAACAAGTAACAAAACCAGTCCCTAAAGGGGGGAGAATGATTTTCAGAGTTATTATATTATGATACTCAAAATGTCTTGTTCTCTAGAAAAATTACAAAGCACACACACAAAAAAACAACCCTGGAATATATGACAAATAAAAGGAATTTGACAGGAACTATCTCAGAGGAAGCCCAGATATTGGGATTATTAATCAAAGATGTTAATCAACTGTATTAAATATGCTTACAGAGCTAAAGGATCAATGGACAAAGAACTAAAAGAAGTAAGAGAATGATAGCTGAACAGTCAATAAGAGATAGAAATTACAAAAAGGAAACAAATAGAAATTCTGGAACTAAAAAGTACAATAGCTAAAATAATCATTCATTAGAGGGGTTCAACACAAATTTGGGCAAGCAGAAGAAAAAAGTCCCTGAACTTGATGATAAGCAGTTGAAATTATACAGTGTGAGGAGCAAAAAAAAAAAAAACAAAACAAGAAAAATGAAACATACCAAAAGAAGTATGATAGTAATCCTACATGAAGAAAAAGTGGCAGGAAAAATTTTATCTGAAGAAATAATGGCTGAAATTCCCCAAATTTTATGCAAGACTTGAATCTATACATCCAAGAATCTCAAACTCGAAGAAAGATAAACTCAAAGAGATTGACACCAATGTACATTATAGTTGACAAAAAACAAAGACAGATCTTTGAAAACAGCAAGAGAAGCCATTCGTCAAATATAAATGATCTTCAACATGATTAAGAGTTGACATTTCATCAGAAACCAAGAATATTAGAAAGGAGTGAGATGACGTATTTAAAGCTCTGGAAGAAAACACTGCCAACCAACAATTCTGTATCTGGCAAAACTATCCTTTACAAATGAAGGAGAAATTAAGACATTCCCAATAAGTAGAAGTTAAGTGAGTTGGTTACTGGCAGACATGCCTTATAAAAAAATGCCAAAGGGAGTCCTTCAAGTTGAAAGAAAGGATGATAAACAGTAACTTAAAATCATATGAAGAAATAAACAATAGTAAAGGTATCTACATAGGTAAATACAAAAGCCAGTATTTGTGTACTCTTGGTTGGTAACCCCTCTTTTCCAATGACTTAATATTCAAATGAATAAAACAATAATTATATAAATCAATGTTAATGGGAACACACTGAATAAGGATATGATCTGTGACAATATCATTAAAGGGAGAGGGGTGGAGGTGTATAGCAGCAGTGTTTTATGCTATTAACACTAAAATGAAATTACTCAAACTAGGTTGTTACAAGTCGAGGATGTAAACTGACATCCCCAAGGTAACTATGAAGAAAAAAATAAAAAATATATAGAAAGTAGAGTATTAAAATGGCACACCACACACACACAAATCAACTAAATACAAAATAATGCAGTAAAGGAGGAGCTGAGGAACAAAAACATTCAATACCTACAGAAAACAAATAGCTAAACTGCAGAAGTAGGTTTTTTTCTTACCAGTAATTACTTGAAATGTAAATATTTCATTTTGTCCAATTAAAAGGCAGAACAGATAACAAATATAAGATCCACTTGTATGCTGTCCATAAAAAGACTTGCTTTAGATACAAAGACACAAAGAGGTTAAAAGCAAAAGGATGAAAAAAATATTCCACATAAATAGTAACAGAGGTCTCAGCTGTCCATTCTAATAATCCGCTAAAACAAGTCAAAACTATTGTAACAGGCAAAAAAGGACATTATATAGATAAAATGATCAATTCCTCAAGAAGCTACAAAAGGTATAAATATATATGCATCCAATGAGTGAATGGCAAAATATATGAAGCAAAAAATGGACAGAATTAAAGAAAGAAATAGGGAGTTCTACACCAGTAGATGGAGACTTAAACACCCTCTTTCAGTAAGATAGAATAAGTAGGTAGAAGATCAACAAGGAAATAGAAGAAAAACACCATAAACCAATTAGACCTAACAGACATATACAAAACATTCTACCTAACAAAAGCAGAATATTCTTCTCAAACAAATAGGGCACATTCTCCAGATGAAGCATAAATTAGGGCATGAGAAAAGTCTGAATACACTTAGAAGGACTGAAATCACACCAAGTATCATTTCTAACCACAATGAAAAGAAACTAGAAGTCAATAATAGAAGAAACTGGAAACTCACAAATATGTGAAAATCAAACAACACACCCAAACAACTAATGAGTCAAAAAAGAAATCATGAAAAACAAAAAAGGAAAGAAATCACAAGGAAAATTAGAAAATACCTTCAAACAAATAAAAATGAAAATACAACATATCAAAACTTATGGTATAAAGCAAAATCAGTGCTCAGAAGAAAAATTATCATTGTAAATGCCTATGTTAAAAAAAAAATCTTAATTCAATAACCTAACTGTACACCTTAAGGAATTAGAAACAGCAAACTAAACCCAAAGGTAGCAGAAGGAAGGACATAATAAAGATTAGAGTGGAAATGAAATGAAGTCTAGAAAAACAACAGAGAGGGTCAACAAGATCAAAAGTTGGTTCTTTGAAAAGATATACAAAATTGACAAACCTTTAGCCAGATTGACAAAGAAAAGTAAAAAGAGACAGGAGACTCAGATTACTAAAATCACAGAAGGGACTGTTACTGACTTTAGAGAAATAAAAAGGATTATAACAGGAATAGTATGAACAACTATACACCAACAAATTGAATAACCTAAGTAAAATGAACAAATTCCTAGAAACATACGAATTTCCAATTCTGACTCAAGAAGAAATAGCTATAACAGTAAGGAGATTGAATCAGTAATCAAAAACCTCCCAGCATAGAAAGGCCCAGGGTCAGATGGCCTCACTGGTGAAGTCTACCAAACATTTAAAGAATTAACACCAATTCTTCTCAAACATTTCCAAAAAACTGAAAAGGAGAGAATACTTTCTAATTCATTCTATGAGGCTAATATTGCCCCGATACCAAAGTGAGACACTACAAGAAAACTACAGACCAGTATCTCTAATGAATATAGACAAAAACACCTCAACAAAATACTAGCAAATTGAATTTTGAACTAGGGTTTATCCCAGGATTGTAAAAGTGGTTGAACATACAAAAATCAATGTAATATGCAATATTAGTAGAATGAAGGGAAAAAACCTTCAAGATGTTCTATAAATGAGCCAAAGATGGCTCCTGTATATTGGTTTCTCTGTTGTTTACTTCTTCACAGCAGACTAGAATGGTTAGCTCCACCCCATCAGCACCAAATCAAATTTTTACACTTGCAATTATTTTAAATATAGCCCAAACAAGGTATCTTTAACCATTTAGAGCTCACCTGTTCTGCATACCAGCGAAACTATACCTAGCATTTGTTAGTTTAAATAAGAAAAACCCTTGGGTTATAAAAGACTCCAAGCTGCTGCTGCACTTTGGAAGGGAAGTTCTCCAACACCGCAAAGAGTATCTGAATATCTCACCATACTCAGTGGTGAAAACTGAAAGCTTTCCCTGTAAGATCAGGAATAGGACAAGGGTATCTACTCTTGCCATGTCTATTTAAAATAATACTGGATTCTAGTCAGAGCAGTTATGCAAGGAAAAGAAAAGAATCTAAATTGGAAGGAAGAAGTAAAATTATCTCTATTCATTGATGGCATGATTCTACTGTAGATAACTAATACACAAACACACACAATGTTAAAGGTAAAAACTACATACATTCAGGATACAAAGTCAATATACAAAAATCAGTTGTATTTCTATATATTAGGAATGAACAATCCAAAAAGGAAGCATTTACAATAGCACTTAAAATAAAATACTGAGGAATAAGTTTAACCAAGGAGGTGAAAGACTTGTACAATGAAAACTGTAAAACAATGTTGAAAGAAATTAAAGACATAAATAAATGCAAAGTTCATGGATTAGAAGAAATAATATTAAGAAGATACAAAAGTTCAATAAAATCCCTATAAAAATCTCAATGGCTTTTTTGCAGAAATGTAAAAAAAAATTACCTTAAAATTCATATGACAATGTCCAAAACAATCTTCAAAAGCTCATGATTGAAGGACTCACACTGCCCAATTTCAAAACTTTGTAAAAGATACAGCAATCAAAACAATGTCATACTAGGTTAAAGATACCCATATGGACAAATGGAATATAATTCAGAGCTCCAAAATAACCCTTATTGTCGATTGATTTTTGACATGGGTGCCAAGATTATTCAGACTCTTCAAGAAATCATGCAGGGAAAACTGAATATCCACATACAAAAGAAAGTTGCCCCGTTAACTTACATTTACAAAAATTAACTCAAAATGGATCAAACACCTAAATTCAAGAGCTAAAACTATAAAAATCTTAGAAGAAAAAGTAAGTGTAAATTGGCATTACTTTGGATTTGGCACTAGGTCCTTAAATATGACACCAAAAGCAGAGTCAACAAAAGAAAAAATAAATAAATTGGATTTCATTTAATTAAAACCTTTTGTATATCAAGACACTATCATGAGTGAAAAGATAACTCAAAGGATGGGAGAAAATATGTGCAAATAATATATCTGGTAAGGGTTTAATATCCAAAATCTATAAAGAACTCCAACTTAACAACAAAAAGATGAACAACCTAATTTCAAAATGGGCAAAGAACTTGGATAGATATTTCTCCAAAGAAGATATACAAATGACCAATAAGCCCAGGATAAGATACTCAATATCATTAGTCATTCATATATATATATGGATGGGGCATTGTGGGACAGAGAAGCCAAGCTAAAAGCGCTCCCAATAGCCAAAACTAAAATAATTAAAGGCATACAATAAACAATTACATATTTTGAACCTAAAACATAAAATACATATATGAGTCCATACTAATAAATGATTAAATAAATAAATGGGAGAGACAAATTTTCATTACATAATGGTTCCAAATAATAAGACCCCCTTTCAGGGGGTGAAGGTTAAACCCCGGTTCCACTGAGGGTAGCCCATACTTAATGACTGCTTCTAAAGAATACAGTATAGAAAGGAAAAAAATATTAACTTCACAGTGGAGAAAGTTGGCAGACACCACTGTAACCAAGTGATCAAGGTTAACACAATCTGTGATAACTCAAGTTGATTACCGTGTACCCCTTGACATGTAATGAGAAAAGAACTTCACATTTGTGGAATTTTTTCCCTAAACTCACAACTCCAATCCAATCATGAGAAATACATCAGATAAACTCAAATTGAAGGAATATTCCACAAAATATCTGACCAGTTCTCCTCAAAACCATCCAGGTTATGAAAGGTAAGGGAAGTGTGAGATACTGTCAATCAAGGGATCCTAAGGAGATGTGACGACTAAGTGCAGTATGACCCTGGATGGGATGCTGGGGTAGAAAGCAGACATTAGTTAAAAAACTGGTGAAATCCAAATAAAGCCTGGAGTTCAGTTACTAGTAATACCAATATAGATTTCTGAGTTATAACAAAGATTCCATGATAACATAAGATGCTAACAATGGGAAGAAATTGGGTGAGGTGCATATGGAAACTCTCTGTACTATCTTTGCAGCTTTTCTGTAAATCTGAAATTAACCCAACATAAGTTTATTGAAAAAGAAAAAAAAGACATAATAGATGGTTTACCTTCTTTATTGCACTATGTATAATTATTTTGTAGGATCAGAATCTTCTGTTTCAAAGGTGTGCTATTCAATCTTTTAAGGCAGTTCTCCATTCCTAAATGTAGAGGTGTAGTCTGGAATCATTTTAAGAAATGGGAAATTCTTAAGACATGACAAGGATGTAAAGAACACTGACCTACTTTACTCTAGGGCAAAATGAAATCAGGACCTATCTGGAATCACGTACTGTGGTCTGACATAGATGTCTCTAACATCATGTCACTTTCATTCATTTCAATTTCAAAGGTTTCTTCCAAGGAAGGTCGGGAATCTGGAGTTTTCCTTGAGGTTTCCAAAGGTGCAAGTCCCGTTTCTTCTGTAGTCTGTTTTTCTACTTCAAATTCCCTGAAATCCCACGGAGGTGAAATAATGTTTTTTAGTGTCTTCATTGTATGCACATCAAAGTCATAACATTTTAATTTGTCTTTAATGTCTGCTCCTAAAAAGAAATATCATAATAAGAATAGAATAAGCAATTCCATCACTTGGCTGTCAATTCCATTGTTATAAAACACTGCCTCTATTATTAAAGCAAATGGTACTTTTAAGAGCACAAGTATAACTGAGAGGAAAAAAAATGTTTCAATCATTTTCCTTCTCTTCTTTTTATTATTAGGGGAGATTGCTGGGTAGACTTCTAGAAGCACACGCAGTTTTAGCTCTAGTGTGGCTCAGCAGGCACTCCATTTCCAAAGCCCCTTAAATACTAATAGGAACCTGTGGGTAACTTTTTCTCAGCTATTACAGGTAAGAACTGCATTTTGGTGTTGGTATAGTCACAAGTCTTATGTATATATAAAGGGAAGTATTATTTTCCACATATTAAAATCTTAAGAATGGAAAAGAGATTTTCAACAAACATATTAGGTTCAGTCATTTCTGATATAAACAAAAGGATAATTTTACACAGTTCAAACTAATTGCTTTCAGTAACAGGTATTTTGACAGGAAATGACATACAAACCTTCTAAAAATAAAAATAGTACAGCATGGTGACTATACTTAATAATACTGTATTGCATATTTGAAAGTTGCTAAGAGAGATCTTGTAAGTTCTCATCACAAGAAAAAATTTTCTGTGTATAGTGACAAATGTTAGCTAGACTTATTGTGGTGTTCATTTCACAATATACACAAATATCAAATCCTGTTGTACACTTGAAACTAATATAATGTTATATGTCACTTATACCTCAGTAAAAAAAAAAGTAGTACATCCTGAATGGTACACTGGACATTTTCTCTGTAAGACCACTACCTTTGTGAGTACAGGCAAAATGTCTGTCCTACTCAGTATGCTATCTCCAGACTTAGCTGCAGGGGCAAGGGCAAATTCTGCATTTAATCCCCACAACTCGTCCTTTAACAAATGAAGGAAGTGACACTCAGACTTCCCCCAAACCATATGGCTACTGAGAGGCAGAGCTAAGATTTCAAACACAGGTCTTCAGGATGCCGGAAATCAAACCGATTTGTTGTTTTTTTTTTTTAATTAAGCCACAACCTACAGACTGTAAAGTGTGCACAGATGGATGAATTCTCACTGAGTATGTATATAACCACATAACTACAACCAGACCAAAGTAGAACATTTACAGCTCATTTAAAACCACCTCATGCCCCTTCTAGTGAATACTTCCCTTTTCCAAGCCAAAAGTAATCAGTGCTCTGATTTTTCTAGCACTACTGATTGGTTTTGCTTTTTACTAATATTCATATAAATGGAATAGGCATATATTTTTTATCAAAATTTGTGAGATTTCATCTATGTTATATGATTTAGTATGGAAAAGAGATTTTCAACAAACATATTAGGTTCAATCATTTCTGATATAAACAAAAGGATAATTTTACACAGTTCAAACTCATTGCTTTCAGTAACAGGTATTTTGACAGGAAATGACATACAAACCTTCTAAAAATAAAAATAGTACAGCACTATACTTAATAATACTGTATTGTATATTTGAAAGTTACTAAGAGAGATCTTGTAAGTTCTCATCACAAGAAAAAATTTTCTGTGTATAGTGACAAATGTGAGCTAGACTTATTGTGGTGTTCAGTAGTTGTCCTTTTAATTGTGCAGTATTCTACTGTATGAGTATACCACAATTTATTTTTCCATTTACTATTAGTGGACATTTCCAGTTAGGTAGTTTTACAAATAAACCTTCTATGAACAATTTTGTGTGTTAACTTTGGCTCATGGAGGCACTTGCATACACCTGGGAGTAGAACTGCTACTGCATAAGGTCGCTACCCTAATGCTCCCCAATGAAATCGCTCCTCCCAGCACCTATGCCCTTGAATAACTCCTTCCCATGTTGACTCTGTACTTAATCACGTATCTCGTTTTCATGAACAGAATGTTACAGAATTTTGTGTAACTTTCAGCTTTCAAGAGGTCTTAAAGTTTTAGTTTTTATCCTTTAGAACCTTGCATCCACCAATGCTATGAAGAAGCCTGGGATAAAAGACCCTTGAAGAGCACCAACTCTGTCACTGGAGATCCCCATCTGTGCATGAAAACCTTAGACCATCAGCCCCAACTGACTACAGCAGCATAAGGAAATTAGACCATCAAACTAGCCAACAATCAACCCACGGAACTGTGAGAAATAATACATCTTTTCTGGGTGGAATGATTTGTTACACAGCAATAGATGACTGATGTAATAGCCCTGTTTAACTTTAGTAGATATGTTAAACAGTTTTCCAAAGAAGTTTTATCTGTTTAAAACTCCGCCAATAATCAATAATGAGAGCTCTAGTTGTTCCCTATCACTGTCAACACTATAGATTATCAATATTTTTAATTTTTAGCCTTTCTGACAAGTGTACAGTGGTATCTTATTATGTTTTTTGTTTGTTTGTTCTTTTATGTGGGTAATTCCCTAATGCTTCTGCACTGTCAAAGCTGCAGCCTGGGTTCAATACCCAGCCAGGGAACTACCCACATAAAAAAAAAAAAAAAAAAAGAAAGATAAAGTTAGAATCTTACATAAAAATTTGAGGAACCTAAACAGAGATATACAACAAACTGACAAATGGAATGGAATGTCAATAATAATTATAATCTTACCAATATAAGCTTCAGAATCACCAATATACATTTCAATGCAATGACCAAGCATTGTAACAGAAAATGTATCATCTCGCCTAAGACCAAGGGCCTGCCAGAAAAGATTCAGCATGGTTATTATAAGAAAATGTATTTTCTTCTTTTTTGTTTAAAAATATTGCTGCAAAATTCAATTAAGTATACTCCAGGGAACCCAGGGTTGGGGTGGAGGGGGGTTGTTAATGGGGATACAGCTACAGCTCAAACAAGAGTGGCTATGACTTAGTGATTGTTGAAGAGATTGATGGGTACATGGAAAGCCATTATACTATTCTATTTTTTTATGTTTAAAATCCCCCTCCTCCAAAAAGATTTTTAAAACTGTATCTCCACAGAGAGTCCTCTAAACCTCTGTATTAATTAAATCATAGAATTATACAATATTCAAATATACATATTTGAAAGATCACACAAACTAGAAAAGTTGCTTAGTTCACACTTCTGACTAGCTCAGTTCTCCGGTTTTCAGTGGCACCTTCAGGACATCATCTGCCTGAAAATCTCTAACCAATTCTTGAAAATCAGTTATGAATCTATCACTCATGAATTCATCTTTGAAATACTGCATTTCCTCATTTTTAATCTTTTGCCAAATATGATTATCTCATTGATTCTAAGATCTGTATTTTTAAAAATTCTAACATTTCTGAACTTGGAATGTCCTACAACTGGTGGTTTCTTCCTACCGCTGTCAGCTGTCCATAGCCATGATGAGGGTGTCCTGTGACAGCAGCATGGACTTAGTGGCCATCTTGACAGCACGGACTAGACCACAAACTATGTGAGGAACACTCACACAAGATACATGACTTGTGGTTGTTGTCTAAAAACCTTCTGTTGACACCTTCTGGCAGCATAAAATTTGCAGAGCCAATGTCTTTGGCTGGAAGGAACCTAATTGAAGAGCAGGGTGTGTGTGTGCTGGCATCAAGGACACTACTTTCTGAAAACAGATATTCACCACCTGGTACAAAGGTGATTTATTATTTTTTTTTTTAAATACTTTAATTTTTATTTATTTATTTTTTATTTTTTTATTGTTGTTGTTGTTGCTTTTTGGTATGTGGGTAGCTCCCTGGCTGGGAATCGAACCCAGGCCGCAGCGCTGACAGCGCCACCGCCGAAGCCTTAAGCCACTACACCATCAGGGAACTCCCTACAAAGGTGATTTAAAAGAATCAAATTCTGCATATGAAGAACTGACTACTTTACTATTTATTTAACTTGTATTTTCTTTTTTTATTAGATACTGGAGTGACCCTTGATAAAAATTTATATCGCAGTAAGTCCAAAAGAGAATGTTTTCTAAGTACAAAAAAAGAAGTGATAGGAAACTATTATGTTAACATTTAAATGGCAGTGTATTTTTTGTGTGTGGTCATCTTGCTTACTAATGGTGTCTTAGATTTGATGAAATATAGCATATGGATTAAGGAGAGACTCCTCCCCTGTAATGAAGACGGATCATTTTGTTCATCTATTACAGTGATTTAAAGGAATTAATTCTACATCATGGAAAGACTGGAATTTACAAAGGGCTCTCACTGTACAACATGCGTTTCTGTAGTTTCCACCTAGACGTAATGCCCAGCTCAGACTAGGTTGACAAACATCACTAGACACCAGTATGTCTCACTGTACATACACAACAAGTATCACATTTGTTTCTAATTCACAACACACATATGCTTTTCTCTGCAAAGGAAAAAATAAATACAAGGCCACTTTTAAAATGGTAAAGTAACAAAACATTGCCTAAAAACAGAAGTGATAAAGATGTCAACCACATTTAAAGTTAGGTAAAACAAAAGACATACTGTGTGGAAATAGTCCACAGCATTTTCAAAGTTGCCCATCAGACTATGGATATACCCTATGGCAGAATAGGTGGATGCATTTTGAGGAATTAACACCAATGCCTGACGGTGATAATCCAATGCCTCAGCATACTTTCTGTAAGAGATGAGAGGGAGTTGGGAGAGGGAAGGAGAATAGGAAGAAAGAGAAAAAACAATTAGCAGGTACATTAAAAGTACTAAATTCCTAAGTCTAAGATGAGTATTCATTTATGTAAAAACATAAGAAACACATCCCTATACCAGAGTAACAGTTGAGACTGGTAACGGTCCTTCACATCCAATTCTGTGTCATCACAACACTTCCTTGACATATACAGAGGGTGCCGAAGAAATGTATACACATTTTAAGAAAGGAAAAAACTGTATTAAAAT
This sequence comes from Lyroderma lyra, assembly GCA_004026885.1. Classification (NCBI taxonomy): domain Eukaryota; kingdom Metazoa; phylum Chordata; class Mammalia; order Chiroptera; family Megadermatidae; genus Lyroderma; species Lyroderma lyra. Next base: position 25,899 of record PVJL010002794.1, read on the forward strand.
TGTAATAGGCAATATATACCAATAATAGAAGTTGAATACAAGTCACTTTTTTCTGCACATTTGACTTCTGCAATTATAAGAGGTACTCAAAGTGGTTACCATCAGTAGTAATGTAATACATAGATAACATCTCTTAAAATGTGTATACTTCTTTTTGGCACCCTTGGCATTTTCCTACCTTGCTCATTCAGGCAGCTAAAGGTACCCTGCAGGAATATTAGAAACATTACCTTTGATGTTTGGCAGGAGACTGAAACCAGACCCTAATCTTTGACTCTTGGGCTGTGCCCTATCACATGATAAGGCCTCTTTATGTGAAGTCAAACCTCCCACACAAAGGGTGGTTAAAAGCAACCCAGAAGTTTTGCTTTAAGGTCCAAAGGAGTTACTTGGAACAGCATTTCCCAGAGTTCTCTGGAATACTTTCTTGGTAAAATCTTTTGTTAGAAAAAGGTTTTTGTGCTTAATTACATTTGAGAAATGCTGCAGCTCATAATGCATAGTAAAGACTCCAAGAAATCCTGAAATAGAAAAACCAGTTAAATTTTGAGTAGCCTAGAGTTTCCCAAACTTGCTTATTAATTTTAAACTTTGAGTGCTTTCCTGTAGCTATTTTGACATTAATTCAAAACTTATTTAATCAAAGAATATATTTTTCAGCTCCCACCTGTTTATCATGCTACAAAACTGGTATCTAGAAAATAACAGTGAGTTAAAATATAGATACGGTTTTAATTAGATCCTCCTGTCCTAATTCTTCTAAATTAATTTTGAACACTGAAAATTTTTTTTCCCTTTTTTTTTTTTTTTTTTTTGAATGTGGGTAGTTCCCTGGCTTGGAAACGAACCCAGGCCGCAGCGCTGACAGCACCAGTGCCAAAGCCTTAAGCCACTACACCACCAGGGAACTCCCTGAAATTTTTTTAATGTAAGAAAAGAAGTTATTATAATTCTCAATATATTAGTATAATAAAATTATACCAACAGAAATAAAAACAATTACTTTAGATATTTGTTGGAATGTGAACAGCCAAGTACAAGGGTGGATGATCTCAAAATAAAACTATGGAAAAGGCTACAAAAAATCAAGTAAACTTTTATTCACAAAGACTATTTCTGAAAATGCTCTCCTTCACTTACTTAAGTTTTCTGCAGACATGCCCCAAGTTGTTCAACAAAGGTTCCCATTTGTCAACAGTTACCTGAAACACAGCAACGTCAAACCCATGATTTACCTATGTCGCTTTTCAGCTTAACCTGTTTGCACTGCATTATTCCATATATCTATGGCAGTTGGGCTCTCTCCTGGTACTTGCACAGTGCACTAAGTAAGAGTGTTTGTTGGTTTTCCATCTTTCTTTCCTACTAGATGAGGCCTCCTGATGATGCTATTATTATATATATATATATATATATATATATATATATATATATATATATATTTTGTTTGTTTGTTTGTTTGTTTGTTTGTTTGTTTTTTTGTGGGTAGTTCCCTGGCTGGGAATCGAACCCAGGCTGCAGTGTTGACAGTGCCAAAGCCTTAGCCACTACACCACCAGGGAACTCCCCGAGGATGCTATTATTTTATTAGCACAATTTTGTCAAAGAACTCATCTATGCTGAAGTTCAAATTTTCTATCTCCTATCCGGAGCTTTCTACCTACCTACTAAATATTTCTATTTAGAAATCTCACAAACATTTCAAATTCAATATGCCACACACTAAACTCTTACCCTCTCTTGTGCCATCCCAGCTCCCTAACCTCACCTGTTTTTGAGCAGTCTGTCACTCAGTATATGGCACCCGTGTCATTCCTGACCCCTCCAGAAATCACCAAGGCTTGTTGATCAGCCTCCTTGGCGTAACTCTAACACCCCACTAACAAATCTCATCTGGACCCCAATCAGACAAGTCTGACCATGGTGCCCTTCTTAAACTTTTGTCTCATCCTCTCAGGATAAGATATAAACTCTAAAATCATCTTCAATGCCCTTAATGATCCATACTTTGCCCTCCTGTCCGATTTTTTGGCATTCTCTGCGAACTCAAAATCCAAGTCATAATGAATTAACTCCAACTTTGCACATACTGTTCTCTATACCTAAGATACCCTTTTCCTCACTTTTGTCTTGTTAATGCTGATTATCCTTTAGGACCGAGGTATGTGATGTTATATCCAGAACACCTTCTTGACCCATCCCCAATTCTAGGTTAACTGACCCTCTGTGTGGGTTCCTTTATGTCTTCAATCACAGTCCCTTCTGTGCACTGCATTATTACAACCAATTTACTTCTCTGCATTCCCAATAGATCTGAAGGCAGGAAATATCAAACCAATTCCCTGTTGCCTTCCAATGCCTAGCTCAGAGCTTAGGTCACAGTTGATATCATTAAATAAGTCTGAACTAAATGAATAAATAAATCTGAGCCACACTCTTAAATCTCCTGAGCCTGGCTCTAGGAGGCACAGCCCATGAGAATGAAATAAAATTCCTTTATGATTCTTAGGCATGACTACTTTCCTGAGGCTATTCTGACATTTGCTACATTGATAACTAAAGTCAAATAATATTTTCCCCTCTTCACATTAATTTTTAATGGGCATTTTGATAGTTTAATAGTATTGTGCTTTTAAACTTAAAATCATTACTTTAAGTTTCTGTAAGACTCCCAAAGTGCTTTCTATTCATCAAAGAATATAGTTTCAATTTCAAGCATCATTTATGACAGTGCACCTCACACTTTTCTGTGCACAAGAATCATCTGGGAGAGTGCGGCCAGGCGGCTCGGACCAAGCGGGGTTTTCCTTGCCAGTGGATTGTGTAGAATACACTGCCAATCTCTTGTCTTCTATTCACCATGGCGTCTTCTGATATTCAAGTGAAAGAACTGGAGAAGCATGCCTCAGGCCAGGCATTTGAGCTGATTCTCAGCCCCTGATCAAAAGAATCCATCCCAGAATTCCCCCTTTCCCCTCCAAAGAAGAAGGATGTTTCCCTGGAGGAAATTCAGAAGAAATTAGAAGCTGTGGAAGACACAAGTACCATGAAGCTGAGGTCTTGAAACAGCTTGCTGAGAAACAGGAGCCTGAGAAAGAGGTGCTTCAGAAAGCAATCGAGGAGAACAACAACTTCAGTAAAATGGCAGAGGAGAAGCTGACCCACAAAACGGAAGCCAACAAAAAGAACCGCGTGGCGCAAATGGCTGCCAAGCTGGAGCGCTTGCGGGTGAAGGACAAGCACATTGAAGAAGTGCAGAAGAACAAAGAATCCAAAGATCCTGCTGATGACACTGAAGCTGACTAATTTGTTCTGAGAACTGACTTTCTCCCCCTCCACTTCCTAAATATCCAAAAACTGTACTGGCCAATGTCATTTTATTTTTGCCCTCCTGACAAATATTCTAGAAGCTGATGTAGAACTATAGGTAGATCCAGACTGTGTGGTGGTGTTTTAGGGGCTAAAGGGGAGAAACTGAAAAGTGTTTCACTCTTTTTCTAAAGTGTTGAAGTCTTTCTAATGCAGCTATTTTTTCTTGTTGCACCTCTTCTACTCCAGTGCACTTGGTGTGCTGGGTCAATGGCTAGTACTGTATTGGCTCTGTGAAAACATGTTTGTGAAAAGAGTATGTAGTGGCTTCTTTCAAATTGTTAGATGCTGAATATCTGTTCACTTTTAAATCCCAATTCTGTTCTGATCTTACCAGATGCTACTGTACTTGAATGGTTAATAAAACTGCACAGTGCTAATAAAAAAAAAAAATCATCTGGGGATCTTGCTAAAACTGCAGATTCAATTCAGTACATCTGAGATTCTGCACTTCTAACAAGCTCCCAGGTGATGCTGATGCAGCTGGTCCCATTTGAGTAGCAAGGTCCTAAGGTATTCCAATCTCTGAAAATTGGCAAGGTGATTAAGTAGCAACCCTATAGTATCAAAAACATGTATTATCCAGACCATCCAAGACTGAAGAACCCGTTTATGTACATGCATGTACAGACACACAGAAATATCATGTTTTTAAGTTCATATGACAAGTAATTAAAGACCAAAATAAACAAAGCTGTGTCTGTGGGGCTAGGCAGAATGGCATCTGGCAGGGAGCCCAAGGGAGGTGTGTCTGTCTCAGTAAAGAGGAACTAATAGCCAAAGAAGATGTGGACTCTGGGCAAATATGCCCAAATAGGAACAGAATGAAACTGGGAAGTGACAATCAGAATAGAATAAAACAAAATAGGTATGAATAAAAAGAATCAGGAAGACAATCAGAAGAGTAGCAACATGCAAATCCCTTACCTATAGAAGTTTAAAATATCTAAAACTGTTATTATTTTAATATAAAGCAGTGTATACATGTCCATGCTAGCTGGACAGTTAATTCATGAGCACAAAGTCATTGGGTACTTCTTTCATGCAACAGAACTTTGTTAAATATTTCAAATACTGAAAGATCTAAATATATACTAAGTACAAGGTAAGAAAGACCAATAATATGTCTGAATTTGAATGACAACTAGCCCTATTTCTGCAAATGTGGGATCTGCTGCTATGTTTACCCAGTGATCAAAATGAGGTTCTTTTAGGTTCAAGAGGTCATACTCTGTTAGATGCTAGTCTGCCCACCAGTTTCCACTAGCCATCACATATTCCCTGTATCAAATATGTTCTGATTACTCCCACATATCAAAACTAGAGCTTCTTAATTAAGAAGCAAACAGCCAATATCTGCCCTCTCAATTAGAAACAAACTCGCTCTGTACCATGTAGGAAAACAGTTAATTGCCTGACAATTCAAACATTAACAAGTCATTTGTTATGATAAAAAGTAGGTTATCATATGATAAATATTAGGTTATTATCTTCTAGGCAAGACAGATGTTTTTGTCTATTTTATTTTCTTCGTTCAATATTAAATACATTTAGGAGTGTATGTGTGCATTTATAGATATTAGATAAAATACCTCATTCCCAATTGCTTTAATTTTTTCCAAAGCATCGAGAAACCATTTTTCTGCTGTTTTCCACCTAAAATAGAAGGAAAAAAGGTTGCAGGTTATTCAAAATTAGCAAGTATAAAGAAAAATGTATCTCTTTCTAGTAATACTAAAACAAAATGCAATAAACTTCTGTAGTTTATTGCAATTCAACTTTAAGTCAGATGATACATGATTAATTTTGTGGTATTAACATCACAGGAGTTCAAGATTGTAACTATTCTCATTCTCAGTAATTATGTTCTATAAAGTCACCATGAATATTGCTTTTGTGAGTACTGAACCACTGCTCCCAGGGGAAATACAGGGGTGAAAATACAGGGTTAAGTTCCTACAAACCTCTGGTCACATTTTCCCATCAAGTTCAACAAATAATCTGTTTTTGTTTGTTTGTTTTGTTTTGGGGTTGTTTTGTTTTTTTTGGTATGTGGGTAGTTCCCTGGCTGGGAATCGAACCTAGACCGCAGCACTGACAGCACCAGCAACGAAGCCTTAAGGCACTACACCATTAGGGAACTCCTAATCTGTTTTTTATATGCCCCTATTTAGTGATACCTAATTTCACATGAGGGCTGTCCAGAAAGTATCCAGCTATGTAATATGAAAAACAGAGACATTTATGGCTGGATTTTTTCCGGACAGCCCTCATGTATTGTTGATTCATTAACAATGAACTCACAGCACTGTAACTCATGCCTTAACAAAGCTTATCAAAAGTATTTTCTCCAAGGCACAACACAACCTTCTTGTGCTTTGTAGACAGCATTTCAATATTATACTTAGGGATCATTTTAAATAGTAAAATCACCAACTAAATGCACAAAAATAGACTGTAAAGAACACTTGTTTACAAAAAGAGAACAGAAATAAGAAGCAAAACCATTTGTTCGACCTTAACGGGGAACATGCGTGTGCCTGCACATGTGAAACCATCTCGATTGACTTTGAGGTTAAAAGTAAATTGACTGTGCATAAAAATATTACTATCATTGGGAGTTCCCTGATGGTGTAGTGGCTTAAGGCTTCAGCGGTGGCACTGTCAGCGCTGCGGCCTGGGTTCGATTCCCAGTCAGGGAACTACCCACACACCAAAAAGCCAAAAAAAAAAAAAAAAAAAAAAAAAAAAAAAAAAAAAAAAAAAAAAAAATTACTATCATTATTTTTGAAAAGCTCCAAACTTTCTTTTATAAATACTAGATAATCCACATTTTTTAGAATACATACACATGCAACAACAAACCTCTACAATAGTACCAATTTATTGTTTTTAAATTTATGAATAATTTCGTGCAAAGGGCTACAGATATTTTTGTTTGTGTATGACACTGAATTACTTATTATGCAACTATTCAAGGCTACAATAACACCTCAATTGACCAGGAAACTCAGATTGGATCATTCTAATTAGTTTAATTTTCAGATTAACTGGTAACTAAACAGAAAATATTTTGTTTCTGAACTGTGGAAAATCTTTCCCAAATGATGACTCCAGCTCCTAAGTGACAAGGAGACAAGCGACTGAGGATTCAGCAGTGCCTCCAGACCACCCTGTGGGGTTTGGTGACTTGACAGAGTCAACTGTCCAGTCGTGGAAACTAAGAGCTTGTGATAGCCCACATCAAAACTGGGAGGGGGTGGGGGGTGATTTTAAAGAAATTCAAGTAACACTTTCTATTTCCTTTTTAACTGTCCACCTCCTTCTCTTAAAACAGTACGCATTTATTTATATTTTATTTTATTGTTAGATTTACTGGGGTGACATTGGTTAGCAAGGATTACATAGGTTCCAGGTGTACAATTCTACAGTGCATTGTCAACTTGTAAAATGAGCTCACCACCCAGTGTGAGTTCTCCTTCCATCAAAAACAGAACACATTTAAAAATAAAAATCTATTGAATGGTCATTCTAGTCAGTTAAACTCTAGTGACTGAGGATTTATTCTAACTACAAAAAGGAAATCGAGGGCTTTTGGCCTTTCAGTACTTACTCTCCATTTTGAAATGCAACCACGCCCACCTCATGCATAACGAAAGGGTCTTCTGGTGCGATGCTCAGAGCCTGGCCGAAAAACCTTTCAGCCAGTTTGGAGTTATTGGTCAATCCATATTCTAATCCGATATATAGCATTGGCAAATGACACCTAAAATATTAAAAAATTTCACATAGTCAACACCGAAAACTATATAATTCAGCAGAAATGAATCTATCAACTTCAAATCCTGTAAAAAAATTTAAACAGGGAGTTCCCTGGTGGTGTAGTGGCTAATGCTTCCGCGCTGTCAACGCTGCAGCCTGGGTTCGATTCCCAGTCAGGGAACGACCCACATAAAAAAATAAAAAATTTAAACATAGCCAAAAACAGAGCATTTACTTTAGTTCTAACACTTCATTTACTAATATTTAATGAATGTTGAATGGGTTTATAGACTAATTAGCTGCCACTTCTAAAATCAGCAAACTACCTTTATTTTTCATTATTCTACAGTAAAAACAAAAATAAAAAGCCTCTAAAGCAGAAGGGCAGATCTATGCTGTCAGATTTCCTCCACGAGGCTAATGCCATGCCCCTAGCCTAGACTGTCTGCTTCCTCCTCCTTTATTGACTCAGCACCATTTATCTTCCATGGTCATGTACAAGTTCCACTTCCCTTCATGAAGGTGCTTCTGACTTTCTAACCTAAATGGCTCTCCTTTGTGTGGATTCCCCATTATATTAGTTATTCTCAGTTCTACACCAGAGTTCTGAATTATGTCATGTATACTCCATTTTCATGTCCTTTGAGACAGTTCTAGGCACAAAGTACCAATCACCTTTTTTTCATCTCCTCACACTGCCAAACCAGTGATTACATTAAAGCAAACACAATTTAGATAATCTTTCTTTGAAGATGGATCTAAGGACATCAACAAATACTGAATGACTGGTTGGTATGTACTTTGGTTCTAATCTAGAATCATGATTCAAGATTCTATTTTCTATAGAAGGGTCACAAAGAACCCTATTTAACTGGAGGAAGTACGTTTGAAATGGCAGAGTAAGGATCTCCAAAAATCCACTCCTCCATAAAAGCAACAAGAACACTGCCAACAGCTGTGAAAGTAAATGTTTTCAGAACTTTAGACATTAACCAAAGGCTTTCAACAATGTTAGGAGTGTTTTTCTAGAAAAATAGCTGAGTCTCAGCAGGCATAGCAAATTTTGTGATGTTTTAACTTGTCTTATTCCCAGCTCCCTTTCCCCAGCTCCACACTAGCCCAGAAAACCAGAAATGTGCTCTGCCATACCCTTTCATAAGTTGTGCTGCTGTGAAGTAAGCAGCCATTGCTTGGTCATGTTCACTTTCAACTGCAAACGAATGCCCATATGCTATCCAAGCAGGTCCATAGGTCTTCTCAAGTGTTGTAGCTTTACTAAAACAAGAGATTTCATTCAATTAATATAATATTTACTAAGTTATTAAGTTAATTTTATATAGGCTGATGGCTTCAAGGATGACCAAATTAAGTAAATGAGCTGTCAACATATTAAACACTAATGTAACATCTGTGTTAATTTAAAAGAATGTTTAATAATACAATCAAAATTTTAAGAAATATTAAAAGAGGTCCACAACTTTTTAAGTATACAGTTGAACCCATTAACATTTTGTATAAAATTTGCAAATATTACTTAATTCAGGAGCTTCATTTTGCAATCTTGTAGATAAATGGTAGTAGTAGCAGTCATTTAATAAGGGCCTATTTTGTACCAGGGACCATATTAGATGCCTTATATGCATCATCTGATCCTAATAACTTGCACAATAAATTATTATTTACATTTTAAAGATAACTATATTGAGACTGGAAAGATTAAGGGACATCCTACAGATGGTGGTAGGAGATTCACCCTGGTTCCACAAACTAAACTACAGTCTATTTAAATAGTCATAAATAGTTTTTAATCAGTGGCCCACGGGTGACACACATATCACAAAACATGGAAAGTACAAAGGGTGAGATTCACCCTTACTAGTATTTTATTTTTTAAGCTTTTTTTCACCCAAATGTTCCATTTCATGCAGAGTCAATCACTGAATAAGCATATTAAACCCACGTTACAACGGAAACCATCTTCCCACCCCAGGAAAAAGAGCATGCAAGCTTTTTACAACTAACTAAAGTGGGCTCCCTCTTTTCTTCCTAGTGCAGGATCCTCTCATGTCAACTTATCAATTCTCCTAACAATCCTGGGATTCAAGAATTCCATCACTCCCATTTTTAGGGAAAATTAAGTGGCGAAGTTAACTTTCCCAAGGATTAATTATGGCTAGTAAATGACAGAACTTGGATTAGAATTCAAGTCTGTGTCCAAAATTCACATGCTTTCCCTCAGGTCCATTTTCAATTTTGTATAAACGGAGGAAATTACAAGTATTATTGTATTTTAAATCTTTAGTAATTAATTCTTCACATACTAGACATTTTCCTGTACTTGAATTGAATAATACTGGTTAAGTAGCTGGATTGGGCTGTGTGGAGTTCCTTAAACTAAAATCCTGGCAGGCTCACTATGCCAAGAATTCTATTTTATGGCCACATTTAGTAAACCTAATCTCATGTAAAGCTTTATGCAATTTCACAACTATTAACAAATGAAGTCCTAAAGGTAAAAGGGTAATAATTTCTCTGTAAATAAAAATCAGCACCTTTCAAATTACTTCATATTGTCCTCTATTGTTTCATATTTATTCTTTTATAAATAAAAATTTAAATATAAGCTCCTTGAAAACAAGGTTTACACCACTGATTACTTTTATCTCCTCTCATGATATCTTGTAAAGAGCAAGGTACATAATTGATGCAACTGAACTGAATCTGCTGAAGAAAACATTTACTCTTTTACACTACTTTTAAAGTACTATTTATATCATTAAAGCAGATGAGCAAAAAGTTTCTTCCCATAGGTTCACTACAGAGGGAGGAAGATAATAAATTCATACCTGAGATATCTTCTGGCATGTTCATTTTTATGACCAACCATGAGATAATAGCATCCTACTGCAAACCAAGACACCTACAAAGTTCAAAATTTACCATGACCAAAGACGCTGAATTTTTAATTGGAAATCTCTAACAAATTAGGTCAGAGGATGGACTATATGTTCCATCCCATATTCTAGTTCAAGTCAGAAATTTCTCTGAAACAGTCTATCTAATAAAGGTCCTAGATGAAAAAAAGATTCTCCATAGCTCTTCCTCAAGATGCCTTCAATCATGTCCCTATAGCATTCAATATAAGACAAGGCTCCTCAACACTTTCTATTTCAAATCCAGCCTGAGTCCTGGCCTCCCACCTGCACTGTGTGTCTTCCCTGGCTTAACCCTGCTTCTATCAAGTTCTACATTGTTACCTGATTTCTTTTGCACTGATTTCACCTCTTTTAAATTATTTTCACACTGGTCTAGGGTACAGATTCTCACTTAAGACTTGAACCTTGATTCCTGACTTAGGTCTTTAAGGACACAGCTCCTGATTCCATTTTCAATTTCTAGGTCTTAGTTCTGATCCATGGCAGTTAGGAAGATACAATGATTCAATCAATGCAGAATTTATTAACCATACCAGACCACTGTACCAATTTTTTGATAATTTCCAAATCTGCCGCTATACTGCTGTACCTAATTTTCGGTATTTTGCCTACCTAGTACGTGAAAAACATGACTCCAAGTTCCATCTTATTCTAACCACTTGTTCGCATGTAACTAACATTTTTCTATATCATGTTGTTTTTTTCTCTTTAATGCTCAGGAGCCCAGGTATAGGGGACAGTTAGGTTCAGGGCCTCAGGTCTGGTAGGGTTAAATCACCTTATATATGCCTTGTGAGAAAGCTAGCAAGCCATTAACATTACTTACAAAAGGATGGGAATGTGACTTTGACTTTCAGTATTTTATTTTTTTTTATATGCTAAAAGGAGATTTTTGTTTTAAATTGTATTTCAGTAGACTAAAAAAATACCTTCATGGATTGAGAAAATTAATGCTGCTTCTAAATATCATAAGCAGTAGGAAATTCTGCTCCAACACCTTAAAATGAAACATATTTGCTTGAACTTAAATATGAGCTACTGTCTAAGTACTGGTTAAGCATATTCTTTAAGTTCAAGTAAGAAAAAACACTATTAAGAAAAAAAGGTTTATATTTACTTACAGGATTACTAGGATATAAATCCACCAATTTGTGAGAAAGGTAGAAAAGTTCTACATTAGGAAAAAAGAAAAAAAAGTTATTTACGTCAAATGAATTTTAAGATATGACTTTACTCCAGGAGTTAGTACTCTTCATAATTATATATATTTTGTTCTTACACCAAGAATTTCATACTTTTCTTTCTTCTAGATACAAAATGCATCCACCTAATGAAATAAAGCAACTCCAGGGAGGAGATACTATGGCTGTTTCATTTAAACCCCATCCTCCAATGCCTCATCTGGTGCCAGACCCATAAGTGGGCACTGAGCACTTGCTGAGTAACTGGAAAATTGGATGAATAGCAGATGATAAAACACTTCATAGTGCTTAAGAGATTATTTCAAAGTACCTCATCTATCTTAAAAAAAGCTGCCAGGAGACATGAGGCTGTTGGTCACAGACCACACTTTGAGCAGCAGAGGTTTGGAGATGGAGTGGCTAGCTTTTTTTCCTTTTGACAGAGTTCATTATTCAGTTTAAAAGATTTAAAGGTGAATACAGTCCAAACTCAACGAAATGTTTCTAAAATGTTAAAATATGGAAAATATGAGCAAAAAATATGCTCTTTTCCAACTTCTAAACAGTTCTGACTCTTGCCCTATCAGTTTGCTTAAGGATTTTACAAAAAAATAGAAAAAGGCAAAATTGCCATCCAACACTTAACTCACAAATTATGTTTCAGAAAAGAAAGCAGGAATCAGGGATAAAGAAATAGTGTTCTGTTGAGATAACAAGATAGACCATTGGTGGTCACTTTCATAAGCATTTCGTCCCCCAATTGTTAACTATTATTGTAAAACTCCATTATGCTGTTACCTGCAATTTCAATTATCCAAGATTTGTAGGATAAAATTTCAAGAGTTATAGAAATTTTTTTGTCTTAAAAATTTTTAATTAAAAAAATTCTTACCATTTGCTTTATTCAGCTCTACAAGTGTTCCTATATGTACAGGCAAACAATTTGCATGGAAAGGATCCTTTTCCATTACTCTGAAAATTAAAGCAACAGATTACTACCTCGGAAAGTGTACATACATAACAGCACTCACAAACAGCTATGTTTTTTTTTGGTTTGTTTTTTTTTTTTTTGGTTTTTGGTATGTGGGTAGTTCCCTGACTGGGAATTGAACCCAGGCCGCAGCGCTGACAGCACCAGCGCCGAAGCCCCAAGCCACTACACCATCAGGGAACTCCCACAAACAGCTATGTTTAAGCAGTCATTACAGGGGTTCCCTGGTAGGTGGAGTAGTAGCTAGGCTTCGGTGCTCTTACCGCCACGGCCTGGGCTCGATCCCTGTTCAGGGAACCAACCCAATCAATCAATCAATCTATCAATAATAAATAAAATTTAAAAACACACAGCTAAGCAGTCATTACAACATTATGTACAATACTGTGGGTTATAATATTTTTTTACTTTTTAACTCCATTATTTTTAGTTTGGTCCAGTTAAGGCAATGATTAGGTTATAAATGAAAAGGAAAATTCTGGGTTTTCTGGAAATAAACATCATGTACATTTACTTTAGATGAATAAAACTGTAACACGTAAAATAAGTAGTCCAATTATTTAGAAGGATCAAAAACAATGTAAAATACAAAATAGATCACAAGTATTTGTCAATTAAAATTTCTGTAAATTCAAGGATTTAAGCAATCCTAAAGATCCATGAAAAACAGTATATAAAATTGGACAATTAATTTAGCGATTCATCCTAGAAAAAAATCTTACAAACCTCACTGCTGAATACCATTAGAGTCACCTTTGAAGTACTCCCCTTGGGAAGCTATGCAACAATGCCAGCACCTAATCTACCCTTCAAAGAAATTTTGGAATTATTTTCTGGAATGGTCACCGGAGCTGTCATTATACCTTGTCAAGGTTATGACACCTTACCGAGTTGTTTTTACAGTGCTGCCAACATAAACGTACAATGGCAAGTTTACAAACTTAATTGTCAGGTTTTGGGGACGATGACGACAGCTCTGATGGCCATTCCAGAAAAAGTTCCAAAACTGCTTTGAAGGGTGGATTAGGTGCTAGCATCAGTGCCTAGCTTCCCAAGGGAAATACTTCGAAGATGACCATAGTGATATTCAGCAAAGAGGTATGCAGCACTTTTTCTAGGATTAATTCGTGAAATTAATTGTCCAACCTCCTAAGTAATTTAGCTAAGTTTGAGCTATGTACACTGGTGTTGGGGGAGATGATGTGGCTAGTAGTGAGCCTGACTAAGCACCCAGCATCTACAGAGTTTTATTAGTCTGTACTTTAATAAAGGGATTTTACAGAACTGTGTGCCAGAATGATATTTTCAAACTTGCAAATTATCAAAGACTGGAATGAGGGACATATATGCTTCCAAGTTAATGGAAGAACCCTACAATTATGCATAAGCCTGTGATTATAAATGCTCTTTTAAGACGGTCACCCCTTTTGTTCTCTGCAAATCAGTAAAGACAACTTTATCATCAATTAGTTCCAGATTACTCAGAAAGCATGTCCCATGCATTTCGTAGGTCAAATAGACTGAATTCTATGTTCCTACACAAAAATGAGCAGATATACTTACACAGACGTAAGCTTATAGCACATTTTAAAATCACAGTTATAATAATGTCTTTCAGCTAAAGACACTACCACATCCAGATTCTCTTGCAAACCGTCGACAGACTCAGGAATGACAGTTTCACTAGGTTTGTTATACTGAAACAGAGAAAGGTAACAGTAAACTCAACAAGCAATACCAAATCAGAAAGCAGACTCAATTTGACCCAAATATTTAAAGGATTCACATAAGGACATATGGGAGCCTCTGGAAACTCTTAACTTCAAGACTCATTAGTACTCCTCTCAATAAATGTAATTCTCTTTTCAATTTTATTACAGAATTCCAGGGTAGAAAGTATTTTACAAAGCAGATATTCTAAAAACATAAGAAAAAAAAATCCTCGTTTTCATGCAATATCATTCCATTTATCTGATAGTTCAATCTTTTAGTATAAGAAGTCCCTGGTAGAAAGACAGATATATTCAGAAGCTTTTTAGGGAATCATATCATATATTTTAAATAATCTAAAACTATTCTTGCAAATATGCTAAATTAGTAAAAATTTTTAAAAATTTAGTAAAAATATAGAGGCCAAACTGAATGAAAGAAATAAAGTATTTACATACAGCAAATACCTTCAGTTTTTACTTACCTTTTTCAATTTATTCTCAAACAGAAAACGTAGCAATTCTTGTTCTTCAGTACAGAGCTTGCTAAGAGGTAGTGATTCAAGAAGTTCTTTTTCTTAAAAACATTGAGGAAAATAAAAGAATGTTCTCACAATATTTATGGGGGGAAAAGTCAGCAATGAAAAATATTCTTCTATAGTTCTTGGTCTAAGTAAATCAAATTCAAGAGAGAAAATAACAAGATCAAAATGTACTAGAGAAAACGAAGACAGTGCTTTCAGCCCCAGGTGATGAGAACTACTGGGAGGGCTGTGCCATGAAGCCTTCCAGGCAATTCTGGGCATTATTAGGCTGATGGACCACTAGGCCAGTTTCCCAACCTCAACATTATTGACCCATGGTGTGGGTGATTCTATTATGTTGCCCATCCTATGCACTGCAGGGTATTTAGCAGGATCTCTAGCTACTAGCAACCAGTAGCAACCACTCACCCCTCCCTTACATTCCCCAAGTTGTGGCAATCAAAATGTCTCCAGATATTGCCCAATTAGGCAAAATCACCAAGGCACTGCACAATATTGTATTCTGCAATGTGCTTATTTCAAGACGTTAAGAAAGTTAGTATGTCTGTTTAAACCTGTACCTGGCCTGCAATTGATTCTATAGATTTCAGAGAAAAAAAGAATTCAATGGTGTTAAACATAAAAACACCTGAGTTTCCAAACCTTCTTGGGCTGTCAACATGTGGTGTGATGTCAAAAGATCAAACGCTTCAAAACAGTAGACATCGAGCTTCAAAGCTTCTTTATAGCTGTAGGTAGCTAGGGTTCGGTTATCAAGAGCATCATAGATTTTCCCTCGTAAAAGACAAATAGAACTCTTTATCTGTTAGAAAAATTAGTCACATACTAAGTCAATACTTCTAAACTTAATTTTTGATTAAAAAAATTATATATTACCCGAAGGCTGACACTACTTTTTACATCTAAAAGGATCTGTTCCATCCCACTGTCAGACTTAGTCTAAATTAATAGAAACATGAAAACAAATAAAACTTCTCTAATCTATCTTCTCTAGGCTCTCCTCACTTCAACAAATTTTTTAAATAGTGTACATGTCACTGCTACTTTGTTCATTACTTGTTCTGTCTCAAACAGGGGAGATTTAGAGATAGCAAATAGCATACATATATTATAAATCAAACTTTAATAGTTTGATAGATCTTACGAAAGGATCTTAGTAAATATTAGAAAACTGGCAGCAATGTAGCATAATGGTTAAGAGCATTGGCTTTCTGAAATTGGATAGACCTGAGTTCAAATCCCAGCTCTGACACTTACTAGTGACTGTCAACAAGTAATGTAACCTCTTTTGGTTTTAGTTTCATCTCATCTAACTTACAGGACTCTGTGAAAAGTAGTTGATACTCTGGAGAGCTAGCACATGTTCATACAGAAGTCACCTCACTACAATCATTAACAAGAGGATGTAAAAATCTGAATGATGTTCCAGACTCTGAACCTCAAAAAACAGATTGCTGAGTTTAAAGATGATCCAGAGATGGACAGCTAAAATTGGTAAAGGGTTGAAGAAGATTCATCATAAGATCAAAATTTAAAAAACACTGGATAACATTATGAGAGAAACTGGGATCTATATAGTATCCTATGTGGCACCAAAAAAAAGTAACCTCATAAAATAAATAATAAATCACAAATCATGTATTTCTTAGCAGATAAGTTAATGGATAAGATGTCCAAAAATATTAATAACAATATCCTCATCAATGCATTTCTTAGCAGAAATAATAAATGTGTACTTCTTAGCACATAAATTAATAGGCAAACAGTCCAAAAAAACAGACAGAAAACATCTAAGAATGTATATATTCTTACCTTTTGAGGTGAAAAATAAAGTAACCAAGTCTGTCCTAAGTATGTTACAAAGAATAACTGGAAAAATGGGGGAATTGATAGGTGACAGCTAAATGGTACATGGTTTCTCTCTGAAGTAACAACAATGTTCTAAAATTGATTGTAGTTACGGTTGTACAGCTCAGTGAATATACTAAAAGATAACCAACTGAACATTTTAAATAAATGAATTGCATGGCATGATAATGATAGCTCAAGAAAGCTATTAATGTCTGTGGATATCATGTATCACTGCATAATCTCTGTCAGCAAGGAATTTGCAATTTCATGAAAATAGGAAGTACTGAAATGTACAAAATATCATAAACAGTAATACCAACCCACTCCCCAGAAAGAAACAATCCAAGGTAATTAAGGTTTCTTAGGGGTGGGTACAAACACTGTTGAAACATAGTAAGGAAAATAAAGGCTATTCAACTGTGGTAAGTAGTTGGATTAAGGCATCAAATTCAAGAAGGAAGATCTTAAGTCAGCCTATTTCAGATTCAAGCATCTGGGGACATAATTACAGCTTCCAACTGATGGCTCAGAAATGTCTCGAATCCTTTTGGTTTGGGTGGGCTAATTAAATAAGTTGGCAAACAAACTGTTTTAACATGAATTTACACAAATAAAATAAAATGATTTACATTTGCCATGTCAAGTGGGGTAATCCTTAACTGATATTACTAAAGCATGCTAGAATTACTTACTGAGGACTGTGACATTTCCCAGTCACTGGAGGGGTCTTTCAAGCCACTTTCATCCTTCAAGTACTTCTCAAATAATCTTTTGTTGATTGGCTCCTCCATATCGAGAATATCAAGAGCCTGCTGATGCTCTTTTGCAGCATACTAGGTAGAAAACAGAAATACCACTCATCGGCCATGACCTCTAACACTAGATATGTGAGGAAATACTGTAGATTTTAAAATAGGAGGGAGTTCCCTGATGGTGTAGTGGCTAGGTTTAGGCACTCTCAACGCCGCGGCCTGGGTTCAATTCCCAGCCAGGGAACTACCAAAAAAATGTCTAAAATAGAATTTTCTTTACATGTTACCTTTTAGTAAATGGAGAATCTATATTTTATAGCAAATAATACTTACAAGGTATTAATCTGCCAAGCTCCATCATCAGAATTCTCACATGTGAGGGATGCATGACATTCACATAATTAAACTTTAACCAAATAAAAATTAAACTGAGAGCATACTTACATGGCATCTAGCTGCAAGGTAGCGACACGATTCATACAACTAGGAAAGAAATTACTCCATTAAAATGTTAAGATAATATGCATCTTCACTCTAAAAGAAAACTATGAGGACAAAATGAAGAAAACTATTTTCATATTTTCTCCTTCTACTCTTAAAAAAAAAATGAGTCTTTTTAACCCACATTCACCATAAACCTACTGTTTTCTAGGCACCGAGGATTCAAAAAGGCATAAGGATCTGCCCTCTGGGAGGTTATAGTAGGGGAGACATAAACACCACACATAGTTTCTTTCACAAACTATGAAAGAAGGGCATAGAAAGTACTAGCCACTTGAAAAAGAAAACATCTGCAGGAGAAAGGGTGAGTGAGGAGTTGGTCGGCATTCCAGGCACTGAGTCTGAATAATAACCGTATGTCTAAGAAGTTAGCATAACTGGAGTTCATGTTACATGAATTGATGGTGGGAGGTTAGTACACTGGCAAGAAATCATAAAGGACCATGGGTGTCTATTAATGTATTTGATTTTATTCTATAGGTAATGGGAAATCACTGAGTGATGCTGTGGGTGATATAATCAGATCTGTATTTTAGGAATACCACCCCTGTGATAGTTTAACAGATGAACTGGAGACAGGGAAAGTGGGAAGTGGGAATGAAGTTACCAGAGAAAAGAGACATGAACAGAGGAGAAAACAGCAAAACAAACCAATTAACAGCCTGATATGTATAAGTGGTATTGAGATGGAAAATACTATCCATAATTTCAGAGCTATTTAGAAAACAGAATTTTCAAAACTTAGTGACAGGAGTAGGGGTTGGGGACAAGTGACTGGGTTTAGGAATAAAAATTTTCTCTTTACATTCAATAAGAAAAATTAAATCCTTTAAAATAATTTTGACATAAATAAAACATACACCTAAAATACTAATCTAATGACATTTTTAAAAAGGTTTGAAAAGCTTTAAATTTCATACAATCACTTACTTTGTCCAGTTTTCGTGACCGAAGTGCATGAGCTGCTCTATGATATTGTGATGTTAAGTAAAGACACTGAGCCAACCAATAAATGTCCTGAGGTTCCTCTGGGAGGGAAAATTATGTAAATGGTCAGCGGTGCAGGGTAAAATAGAAAAACTTTTTAAAAGTAAAGAAATCAGAAAAAAAAATAAATAATTTGTCACTTACCATGAGAGAGTGAAGCTACTTTATCTGCCCAAAATAGAGCACTTTGATACTGTTGCTGTATCAAAAAAAAAAAGAAAAGAAAAGAAAAAGAAAAAGTGGTAACTGCTCTGTTATTTCAAATATCTAATATTATTAGAATGCTACATAATAAGTCAACATCTCAATACAATAATTTGTTTATATGTAGTAGGGGTCTACCAATCACATCTCGATCTTATGTCTCAGCTAGGTGAGTTTTAGTTCAATGGCACAATAAAAACACCATCGTGAGATCTTTCACATAAACAGTTGAAGAAGGCAGTTTTTTTAAACTTATACATTGCAAAAATGTATCAGCAGCTACTGGCATAAAAACAGATATATAGATCAATGGAACAGAATAAAGAACCCAGAACTAAATTCTTGCTTAGTCAATCAATCTATGACAAAGGAGCCAAGGATATACACTGGTATAAAGACCATCTCTTCAATAACGGTGTTAGGAAAATTGGACAGATACATGCAGAAAATGAAATGGGACCACTTTCTTACACCATGTATAAAAATAAAGTCAAAATGGATTAACGACTTAAACGTAAGACCTAAAACCATAAAACTCCTAAAAGAAAACAGAGGTAGTAAACTCTTTGACATCACTCTTACCAATATCATTTTGAGTATGTCTCAGGCAAGGGCAACAAAAGGAAAAATAAACAAATAGGAGTACATCAAACATAGCAAAGGAAACCGTCAACAAAATGAGAACATAAACTACTGAACGGGAAAAGATATTCACAAATGATACATCCAATAGGGATTAATATCCAAAATATATATAAAAAACTCTTACAAGTTAACACCAAAACCACAAACAATCCAATTAAAAAATGGGCAATGGACCTGAATAGACATTTCCTCAAAGAGGATATACAGATGCCCAACAGACATATGAAAAGATGCTCAGCATCACTAATCATTAGAGAAATGCAAATTAAAACCATAATGAGATATCACCTCACACCTGTCATGATGTCTATCATAAAAAAAAAAAATCAACAAATGACAAGTGCTAGTGAAGATGTAAAGAAGGGAACCCTTGTGCACTGTTGGGATTATAAATTAGAGCAGCCACTATAAAAAAACAGCATAGCGATTCCTCAAAATACTAAAAATAGAACTGCCATTCAACTCAGCATTCCAATTCTGGGTAGTTATCAAAAGAAAATAAAAATACTAATTTGAAAAGATATATGTACCCCTATGTTCACTGCAGCATTACTTATAATAGCTAAGATACAGAAGCAACCCAGGTGTCCATCATTATATACAGAGGTTAAAGAAAAAGAGAATATATTAGATAAAGCAGTTGAAAACTGATGAGAACATACATGTTAATGTGAGTTTTAGTTAATTTATTTTTATCTTGTGTGTTGATTTGTTTTAGATGGGTACATTCTTTTGGGACTGCTTAATGTTAACTGAGACCTTACCAATGAGCATTTCTATGAGTGGTTCATTTCAGTTAATTCCAAAATAAATTTGGAGTAGATTCCTTTCGACTGAAAAGAAAAGAAAAAAAAAAAATATATATATATATATATACACAGAGGGTGCCAAAAATATGTACACACATTTTAAGAAAGAAAATTAAAATTGTAATACTCAATATATACCAATAACAAACAAGAAGACATGTTTGACTTCTGGAATTACAAGAGGTGCTCAAAGTGGTTACCATTAGCATCCAGACAATTCTGATTATGGTGAACTACTGCTTGAGCAACGTTGACCAAAGTGTCCACTTGTATGGCTGCACATGCCATTTTAATTTCTTCCTCAAGTGCCGCCAATGTAGCCAGTTTTCTACGGTACACTACAGGCTTTAAGGCTTCCCCTACGTGTAAGTCAAGGGGTGTTAAGTCAGGAGAACATGTAGGAAACTCAAACAATGTTCTCAAATTTCAAATACCACTTCAAAATGGTCTTGTGCTCCTCAAATGACAACCATGCTTCTGCCATTTTCTTTGACTGTCCTGCCTGTCACATGGTGACACTAGCACTCATTTGATTAACATCATCTTTTGAGCGAACGTCCTCCTGCATATTGCTACCATAATTCAATTAAACTTCAAAAAGTAATACATAGGTAACATCTCTTAAAATGTGTACACATTTTTCGGCTCCCCTGGTATATTACTCAGAAATAAAAAAGAATGAAATTTTGCCATTTGCAATAACATGGATGGACCTAGAGGGCATGATGCTAAGTGAAATAAATCAGAGAAAAGAGAAATATTGTATATTTCATTTATAAACGGAATCTAAAAAAAAAAATGAATAAACAAAACAGAAAAAGACCCATAGATATAGAGAACAAGCTGATGGTTGCTAAGGGGAGAGGGTGAGGGAATGGGAAAGGTAAAGTCTTAAAAACAGAAAAAAAAATGTATCAGCAGGTATCATAACAATACATAATTTAAAAGAATGTTTTGCAATATCTAATCATTAGCAATGGTTCTCATTTTTTCTACAATCTTGCCTCAGTTCTCCCAGACACAAACCGCAAACCTGGAACTCAGGCGCCAGTCTATCTGGGAGGAGGAATGCTTATGAAATGGTTAAAAATCTGCTCAACGTTAAGTGCCCCAAGGGTGGAAACCAGGCCGTCTCATTTCTTACTGCATCCCCAAGAGTCAAAGAAAAAATGCTTAGGAAACATTTGCTCAATTCAACTGACTAAAAATACAGCCCTCTGACGCACTGCAAACATTTGGCGGCATGTTTTCAATCCAATTCTAAACACTGAATATGCTTTTCCCTCTTTTCTTGGTTTCCAATTTATTGGGAGAACATGTATTTTACTAAAACTAATTGACATCATAGATAGAGGCACTTTCTTTCCTTAAACACGGTTTGCTGTTCTTTGAAGGACAGTGCGGGGAAGGCAGATGCAGTTCATACCAATTTTTTAAAGTAATGATTTGAGATAATAGACTTGTTTGTATCTTTATTCACTTAAATTCGGCCAAATAAGAATTACAACTTCTCGAAAATGTTCTATTAGCTAGATAAATTCAAAAGCCACCCTGCAACTTTCCTAATATAATCCTTCAACTTCTACTTAGCACTACGTCTGTACTGCGAACCTACTGCGTGCCAGGGGTGTTAGGATGGCTGAGGGACCTTAAGCAAGTGCACGGTTCACTCTACGTTTGTTTAGGTGGCTTTCATTTTCAGTGTTCATCATCCTCCCGGGGGCAGAGTGTGCTAAGAGGCTGGATCCCGTCCTTCCGGAGCTTTACGAAAGCCCAGGTTTGGCAAGGCCACCCACCACCAAGACGCTAATAGTAGTTACGCCTGCGGACAAAAGGGTACTGGCGCCAGTGCTCCCCGAGTCGGGCCACTCACCTGGTCCAAATACTGCCGGACTCGCTTCCGCAGCAGCTCCAGGTTCATGGCTGCGCGGGCGGAGCGAGGGCCGGCCGAGTGCCCTCCGCCGCCCCAACGCGCGCCCTCCTTTCCACTGCCCACAAGGCAGGCCCGGATTCCAATCCTGCGCTGCGGAGCCCCGCGCCCCAGTCCGAACCCGTCCCTTACCGCCTCGCTACAGCCGCTTGGGTTCTTCCGCTTCCGCCAGGCCCCGCCTCGGAAGTCCTCCGCAAACGTGTACCCCC
This sequence comes from Lyroderma lyra, assembly GCA_004026885.1. Classification (NCBI taxonomy): domain Eukaryota; kingdom Metazoa; phylum Chordata; class Mammalia; order Chiroptera; family Megadermatidae; genus Lyroderma; species Lyroderma lyra. The sequence goes on from PVJL010002794.1 coordinate 48,280, forward strand.
CGGCTCCTAAAACGGGAGTCGCGCCGTTGGTTCCGAGGCGCTCCCTTGGCCCTTGGGTGCCAGGGGTTCGGCTGGTGGGGGGTGGGGCCTGAAGCCTCTCCTGTGTGATTCGAGTTTCCTAGGACGCGCAGCCTATTTACAAGTCCCTGGACTGTTCACTCATTTAACTCATTCTTGTTGGGGCGTTGGCTCCACTTCCCTCGTATAAGAGTTTGGGTAAATTCCTTGGTTCCAGTTGTACCTCGTTTTTCTTACATGTAAAAATAATGGTACCCACCTCAGAGGCCAGTTGAGTGTTAAATGAGCACACACACCAAGTCCTGGGACATAATGATAAGCTTATGCTATTATCAGCATGCCTAAGTGTCCCTTTCACATCGTTTTTTGGCAAAACTGCAAAAGCTCATTCCTCTACTTCAGGGAAAGGAAGCCATGATTTTAAAATAATAATAATAATAATAATAAACCAAAAAAAACAACACTTGCTCTAGTAAAATTTTGGATCTATACAATGGAATATTACTCAACAATAAAAATTAATTAATTGTCGACACATGCTGCTACATGGATGAACCTCATGTTTAGTGAAAGAAATCAGTTGCCAACGACCACGTAATACATAATTCCATTGACACAGATTCTCTCATGGACTAAACCCTATTCATCAGGCTCCCTTATCAATAAACAGGCTGAACTCTTTTTCAACTAGGCCTAAATTTTGGGCTTCCATGTTCCTTTATGCATTGTCCAGTTTTAGCAAGAATTCTGATGAGTCAGCTTAGCCAGACTGCTCCACCTTCAATATCTAATCACCCTCACTATATAACCAAATTCCTCACTCCCCCCTCCCCCCACCATACCCCAGGTGTTATCTGATCACCCTGGCCAGCCTTCAACCCGAATCCTGTTAGATCAGTTCAGACAGAATCTGAGGGCAAATATTGGGGGAGGTGTGAGAGGAAAATAACCAGAAGTTCCTCTATTAGTCAAACCACTCTTGAGCATGTAAACATTTGGCAGAATTCTAATTTTGTTTACTAATCTCCAATCAACTCCCTGAAATGGGTCTCACCAGACTATGTCAGGAGTTGGCAGGGCTGTTTTCCTGCTAGAGGCTCTAGGGCAGAATCCAATGCCTTCTCTTTTCTTTTCTTTCTTTTTCTTTTTTTTTTTTTTTTTTGCTTTTTGGTATGTGGGTAGCTCCCTGGCTGGGAATCAAACCCAGGCCGCAGCGCTGACAGCACCAGCACCGAAGCCTTAAGCCACTACACCACCAGGGAACTCCCTGCCTTCTCTTTTCCAGCTTCTAGAAATCACTTGCATTCTTTGGCTTATGGCTTTTTCCTCCATCTTCAAAGCCAGCAAAGTAGCATCTTCAAATCTCTGACACTGATCTTCCCTCCTGCCTCTCTCTTTCACTTCTAAGATAACCAGGGTTAATTTTGCTCTATTTAAATCCTTAACGTAATCACTTCTGTGAAGTCCTTTCTGCCATTTGAGTTAACATATTCACAAGTTCAGGAATTAAGCGTGGTCATCTTGGGGGCTGTTATTCTGTCCACCACATTACCTAATCAAGTTAGCCACCCAAAGGCATACCTTCATTATAAGGTAAGAAAATAAAGATGGATCAGAGAAAATTCACTCTTCCTACTGGAAACCAACCCAAAGCACATGGACCATTTTTCCCAGGACCATCTCTTCTTTCCAACACCATAGCCAATTGATTTACCCACTGGAAGGAGGGTAGCCATGGGGTGGGGTGAGCATATCTCTAAAATGCAGCCAGGAGCAGAAGAGTATAAAAGTGAAGACCAAGGAAGCCCTCAGAACCATCCTGCAGGGCCACACCATGGAGGAAGCAATAAGTGTGCAGTATGGTGAGAAAGGGGGCACTGGAGTTAGACTGCCTTAGTTCAGATTTTGGGCAAGTTCTTCAACTTTTTTATGTCATTTTCCTCAGCTGTAAAATGGGAATGATAATAACTCATACTTCATGGGATTGATGCATATAAGGATGCAATGAGATAATTCAGGGAAAGTGCTTAGAATAATGCTGAACATATTCTTGTAATTATAATTTATATGTATTATATGTATCAGTATGTATTGCATTACATTATGTTACATTAAATAATTAATGGCATTTATTAGTAGTAATAGTAGTAGTAGTAGAAGTCTTGCTAACAAGTCTGAGAGACATCAACTAGCCACATGGAAATATGTCTTAGCCATTTCTCAGGGTTAATCTCAAAAGTAGATAGTTTGTTCCTGTTCCATTTGAGGTCTCTCCATTAAGGAAGTTATTGTTTACCTTCTGGCCTGCTGGACCCTATTGAATGACTAAAAAGCATGACTTGGCTGCCAAACAAATTTTCTGGAACCTCAGATAGGCCTGGAGTTTCTCCATTGTGATAAGACTGGCCAGGAGGTTCGTCATACCTGATTTCATGTTTAGAGTCTACTAAAAAAATTTTATACCTATATCTAGTAGTTAAAGTCACATATTTGAGATAAGTAGTTATAAATCACAAATATAGTCTAAATCATAAACATAGTCAAACTTATTTTTTAAAAGCCAAAATAAAAAAATGAATTTAGTTTGGATTATAACCCCTTAGAAACTGAATCATGTTGACATTTCCCAGATGTGTTTGAAGTGCATACATCTTTTATTTCATTCCATATGATCAGGCTCTCCAAACATCTTCATGTCTTGAAAGCTTTGCTGCAAAAAGACTTAATAAAGCAAACACATACCCTTGAAAACACAATTTGTCACCTTTTTTCTGTCTGTTCTTTCCTGCTCTTAATGGCAGTTCCAGAATCCTCTCCACTGCACTCAAAGAAGATTATTGCTGTGACATTTAACTATATGAAGAATCTAAACCTTGAAAGATTTCATTTCAAATTTCCAAAAATCTTTAAATAATAACCAATATCCATCCATATGGGACTTCTCCCTTTTCAAAGTACCTTCCCAAGTATCATGTCATTCACCTCCCACCTTCCTGTGTGCAGTGGCATCAGCCTCATTGTATGGCATGGGCTCTGAGTCTCAGGAATTTCTTGAGATTTGGCACCAGCAGGCTGGTTCATCCTAAATCTTCTGCTCTTTCAGGTCATCCCACTGAAAGGGCATGCAGTGTTCTTGGCTACAGTAAAATTTCAATTAATGAGTCCCTGAATGTTCTAGTAATATCATTTCTTGTTTCAAATGCTATTCCTGGAAATATTTATAAGCCATATCAATTTACTTCAATGAGTGAATAAATGTGTTAGAAGAAATATAATTAAGGTGATGGAAAGAGAAGTCACATTAGGTGGTGAACTTATTATACATCAAGTTGACAATGCACTGTAGAATTATATGCCTGAAACCTATGTAATCCTTGCTAACAGATGTCACCCCAATAAGTCTAACAATAAAAATGAATTAAAAAAAAAAAGAAAGAAATATAATGATGGTAGGCTTAATGTAAGGAGCATCATTCTAAGATCAGTGATGATGATGATGTGGCAGTAGGTTATAGTACATACAAGAGAAATAAGCACAAGAATAAATTAAGTGGCTGCTATACACTGGATGTTTGTCCCCCCCCCCCTCAGATTCATATGTTGAAACCTAACAAAGAATTGGGTATTACTAATGCCTGTTGCCTACCTGCCCTCAGGAGGGTGGCCTGTTGTCCAGCAACTGCTGGCCGGCCCAGCCAGGCTAAACAAGTTTGTCCGCTATTGAGAGTCACCTGTTCTCCTTCTGTGGCAGTGAGAAGGTGGTGGCATGGCCTCGCCTCACTTGGGTTTGCTTAGCAGCCAGGCATGCAGTCCTGAGCCCTCAGATGTCCTGGGTACCAAGGCCCAGACAGCTACTGCATGGCAGGTTGATTATATAGGCCTCCTACCATGGAAGGAGCAGCACCTTTATTTTCCTAGAATAACAACTTAATCTGGATTTGCTTTCTCTGACTTCCATGTTTCATTGACTTACCATCTGTGAACTTTGTAACCACTTCATTCATCTTCAGGATTCTAACCAAGGATGTGAAGTAAAACAGTAGCCAATGCCCACAGAGCTCATTGGACTCACCATGTCCAGGGATAGTCAAATTATTTTAAGCAGCAGCAGTTTAAGAAGATGTACAACCAGGGTGAATATGTGGGGGCGGGGGGGCACAATATTCCCTTCACTTACTCCCTCACACCTACACCCATCTCTTGAATGCACCAGATACCATCGCTCAGGAGTCTGAAGCAGTGGTAAAGGCCAAGGAACAGCTGGAGACCACTTCAAGGACCTGCAGAGTGACAAGGGGCAGTGTGCATGGTGACCTATGTTATGCTCCTCAAATTGCCTGTTTTTCTGTGGGAATAATTTCCACAGCTTTCAAAGTGGGACAATGAAGGATCCTGTATGGAAAGAGAATGGGACACTAATACCATCAATCAAGTCACATATTATATTAGACAATAATAAATTTTCATCCAAGGGGTTTTAAATCTTTAACCTCTGGTTTTTTTTGGTGTGTTAATAGTCTGAAGTCAGCTAAATCCTAGGGATCAGCTGTATATTTGTATTTTATGCAATACTAAATTTTGTGAAATTGCATATGTATAAATCTCCGTTTTGCTGTTTTAGTTTTTTTTTTTCCTGATTCCTTCCTTAAACTAGTCCATGAAATACAGTCAGGAAAACAAGGGCTTTAAGTATGACCAGAATATTAAACATCTCAAGTAATTTCTCAAGAATTTAAATTACTCTGAAATGATGAGAGAACAATAATCTTGCTCTCTTGCTTATTGGATTGAGAAGTATGTGATATTGTCATTATAGATGACAAATTTAAAAATTGATAGGCTCCTGTTGGCTGAAATTGGAAAAATATTGAGGCTTTGAAAGGACATAAACAATTATGAAGAAGTCAATGATTTGTAAACATCTCTGTTGTCACTTTATATAACAATAATTCTACAAATTTCTAAATAACCTCTATCCAAACATTAAATCTTGATTTACTGCACAGTTCTCTGGGTCCTGCTGTTTGCTGCAAGCATGCTAAGGGTCTGCACCAAACACCTACTTAGAAACTCATCAGTTGGACCCCTTTGGGCTCTGATGGCTGTCAGTGTCTCCAACAGAGGTCAGCAGTGGAAGCTCAGAGTGCAAGCCCTCCCACATGTCCAGACACTAGCACTACAAGAAGGTTCTGCTTGATAATGCAAGGGGAAGGAACTCTGAAAGAGAACAAAATCTTGATTAATAACTGCCCTTTGAATTAACCTCTGTCCAGATAAATAATGTTTGATAAATAAATGTTTGTTAATTTAAATTAAGGCTTTCTGTTGGTTTATAAAAGTGTGGCGGCTTGTGATACTTACTCTCATGAAAACTGATACCCTGCAAGAATAACTTTACCTGTGCAAGGTCATAGGATCAATCAGTATCAAAGCCACAGCTAAAACATGGACATTGAGCCAACATGATTTATATTGTCTAACTCCTTAGTAACTCTAACTGTGGTGTTTTAAGGCAAATGCGAGTTCTGGGGGATATATTTTGGGGCAAAAGATCATCTCAGAATCTTCAGAGGATTGCTGATTGCTTCTGAGACCCTGTGTTTACTAGAATCCTGGGAAATTACTTCTTGGTTTTGCTGGGCCTCTCACAATTGAGTATGTGGTATATTATTTTGAGCATATTTGCATTATGGAATACTATTGACTTATTTAATTGATTTATTCAGTTGGTCAAAGTCAGGTCATGTGATTAGGGGATTGTCACATTTCTGTGAGAGTCATGGCTAACTCTTGAGCACAGGACTTTACAGGAACGTGGGGAATTGCCGAGGGAACTGGGTTTGAGGCTTGGGAAATTGGGCACCCTGATGACTCAGCATGATGTTTGCTCTGTGCAAGGGCAGGTTCTCCAGGGAAAATGCCCCCAAGTTGGGGGTGATTGTATTCTGCCTGTGTAGGCAAAGTTCTACCAGGTGAAAAGACACATTGAGAAGATTTACGATGTCCCTTGTGTCTGTAAACATCACCTTCTGAAATTGCAACGTTATATGACTGCAAAGCTGCTTGCAGCAAGGCATGCTACCTAAACATAGCATCTAGTTGTAGACATCTTTTTTCCCTAGCAACCAGCATATCTTGCCCCACTCTCTGTAGGACATAACAATGACCAGTCATCATACACATGCTTTGCTACAGCTTTGCAAAGACAGCCAGTGTGTGGTCTTGGGCAGCCGGTCACAGACTCTTACATCAGGAAAAATGTCCAGTTCACAAATGTCTTCTCTACCTGGTTACCTGATCATCTGTCTAAATGTATCAAATTAACTGAAGAAATTTCCGATTTTGTGTTAAGCAGACTAGGACCTCGTTATTAGCCAAGGAGTCGTCATCAATCTCGGTTTTGATCTCAAATTCAGGAAAGCACCTTTTAATATAAAGTATTCTTCTCATTGATTCACATGTATTTTTTAGTCTCCTGTGCCTGCTGTTGTACCAGGAACTGGGATGACAAAGAGAGGATGGAGCTGCAAAATCTGCAGTCCAGCAGGGGAGAGGTAGTGAAAGAAATGCCTTCCAGAGTGTTAAGCATCATAAAGGAATCAAGGCTCAGCCTTTCCGGATGGAGTGGGGGCGGGGTTTGGGTGGGAGGGTGAGTGAGGTGGAAGCAGAAATTCCCATGAGAAAGAGGCTCTCCCTGAACCAAAAAGAGGAGAACGTTCTTGTCACCAGAGATGGGAGTCAATGCAAAACCCACTAAAATAAGCCTCATCTTCCATTAATTATTCCCATATATTTCTTAGTCACTGTCCCCAATTTACTGCCCCTAATCCTAAGCCCTTGTGTCTTCTCATGTCCCCACAATTTATCAGTCTTTGCTTTTAAAGGCATAAAGCTTTCGTGTCTAATGGTTTCTTCAGTCTTTCATTTTCCTTTTGAAGATGCCCACGTACACATAAAAATATTAATAAACCTCTTCCCTTGTTATCTGTCTAATGCCAGTTCAATTCTTAGGCCAGTCATAGCTAGAAGGGTAAAAGGAAGCTTATTTCTCCCTTGCAGCTCTTAACCTCTACTGCTTCTAAACACATTAATTCTGTTAAGATGCTTGGGGAATCTAATATTTTCCCAAATTTAATTTTATAGTTTGGAGAATTGTATTATGAAACAACAGCCCATAAAATTGTGCTAGGAATTGCTGATTTCAGTGAATGTAGCACTTGGTGATTGGATACATTCTTCTTAATCGAGTCTCAGTATTCTGGGTTGCTTACTACATACTGGTTGAGAACTATCATTTATTTTGCTACAATTTACAATTTGATGAAGATACTGGGGAGAAGAAACATGAGAAAAAGAGTGCTAATTAGGTGAGTTGGAATTGTGGGCTCCTTAAAATTTCTTATCAAAATTGTAGGAATAGAAAAAAATCTTAAGTTTGAGTGTCCTCGATTACTAATTGAGAAGTGCTCTGTGGTTTGCCCCTCTGGCCCTCTGGCATCTTAGTTTCTGGCGTAGTAACTGCAGTTTTAGAGTACACCATTAGTGGGCACCACTTCTCCATGCATTCATTCACTTTTCTCTGAAGTCTGTGGGGAACTATGGCCCGCCTGAGGCAGTTCACTTTTGACAGGTCATGTAAGGGACATCAAAAGGTTGTCATGGAGTCCATGTCATAGAACCAATGAGGGCCTCAGTTTAAGAACTGCTAGGGTTCTTTTGAATTCGAATTGAAATTGTTAAAGATTTTGCTTACCTTGGATCAGTCATCGATTCAAATGGAGACTGCAGCCAAGAAACCAAGAGAAGGCTGAGACTCAGAAGGGCAGCAATGGAAGAATTAGGAAAGATCACCAAGAGCAAAAGATGTGTCATTAGAGACCAAGTTTAAGATACCCTTGTATTCACAATTCCTATGTACAGATGTGAAAGTTGGACAGTGAAGAAGGCCAATAAGAAAATAATTGATTCAATTGAAATATGGTTTTGGAAGAGAGCTCTACAGATACTCCAGACCACCATAAAGAGGAACATGTGGGTCCTAGAGCAAATTAAGACTGAAAGATTGCTGGAGGCAAAAATGACAAAACTGAAGCTGTCCTACTTAAGCACATCATGAGAAGGCAGAGTTCTTTGGAAAAGAATAATTCTGGGAAAGAAAGAAGGCAGCAGGAAAAGAGGAAGACCAGATATAAGATGGATTGACAACACAGAGGAAGCCATAGGTATGAGTGTCCAGGAGCTGAGTACGGCAGTTGAGGACAGGACATTGTGGATATGATACTCATAGGGTTGCCGGGAGTCAGAGGCAACTCAACAGACACAGAGAATTCTTCCTGTTTCAGTTTCCATTTTGAGGGTCTGTCCTATTTGTGGTTTTCCCTGATCTACGAGTTTCATGAAAACTAATGTATTCTTTAAAGAAGTGTAATTAAGTGTCTACAGTGTTTTAGGACCTTATAGTTAATGTTGAGGGGAGAAGACAAATGCTACACAACAACAATCCTAGCTGATAAATACCAGAAGCTATGGCAGTTTCATGAGCAAAATGAGGCCTTACTGAGTGGCTCAACCTCAATATGACCTGAGACAGGCTCATCCATGACCCTGAAAACACTGCCATTTGCTTTTTAAAAGTTATCTTCAAAATCAGCTACTCTTGTTTCCTGATGGTTAAAGCCCATGCCACAGTTTCTAGTTTCAATGTTTCAACATGCACCCTTGGTATTCTACACAACCCAGTTTATGAAACCTGACTTTAGCTCATAGGAGTTTGCTTTCTTTGTTGGACAAGTCTAACCTTCAGGCCAGACAACCATTTCAGGAAGTAAGAAGTTATAGACCTTTAGCACAAGAAGGTCCTGGATACTCTATCCAGCTGCCCACACCTGCATTTCCAGAATATTCACTCATATTTGGGACTCTATCTGCTTTGCAACCAGAGGGACCTATGTGTACTCCAAGGCCAAAAGAATGGAGCTTGCTCTTTATAGTGACCTTCTTCCCCATTTAAGATACTGGAGATACAAGAAAACCAAGGGCCGCCTTATATGGTCCTTTCAGGCAACTTTGGCTAATTTAGCAGCAAGTAAAAGGGTGAGTAATATAAAACTCGACAAAATTAGCCCCAGATAGACTTTGAAGTTTATGACAGGCCTGTATCTCACTGTCCTGGAGAAAGGGAGAGTGGCCATTCCATTGCAGAGCTCTCACATGATGGCAGTAAAGAGAAGGGGCCCAAGGTTCCAGACGAAAGGAAGCATTCGTTCTTAGGCCCCCAAGTGCAGAGTCAGGCCCTGCACACCCTGAGGGGAGCATCGCCACCCTGCACAAGGCCTCCCCTTGCCTCACCCAGGGCCGGCCTGGCCCACAGCACCCCACACAGGATGATGGGACACCACGGCTCTCCTATCTCCTCTCCCACCTCCAGCTCTTCCATCTTCTTCCCTTCCCCTAGTTTCCTCCCCCACTGTTCCCATTTATTAATATTATATTTATGGTGCTTTAAAGGTATTTCAAAGTTTTACACATTTAAATGAGTTTGATGCACAGTGTGGTATGAGGCAAACACATCTCTTCACCAGAAAACATATCTGGTATGTACTTTGCTTTCTCAAGTTATCTTCCAAATCAGAGCTCCTGGACGACCACTTTTCCCCTAAAGGGGTATATATGGAATAAGACCCATTTGCCGACTAAATACTCCCTGAGCTAAGTTGAGAGAGGAAAGAGCTCAAATCACTCTGTAATAGGAAGAATTGAAAAAAATGTTTGTTTTCCAACAGAGAGATGTATTTTTTGACCACGTGGAATGATTTGGTGGCCTTTATAAACTGTCAGCTCTCTGGGTAGTGGCAAGTAGAAAAAGAGAATAATGTTCTCATAATTAAATAGCAACATTTTCCTATTGGTGATAGATTGTTTAAATTTCATTGCATTGTGTTTTTGCAGGACAATGTTGCAAAGACCAGTCTAAAACACAACTCTGGGAGTAATGTGGTCACTGAGGTGAGGATTAAGACACAAAACTCACTGACTGTACAGACAGTACGGCTGATGTCAACCCTAAATTGCCACCATTAATGAGGAAGTACAAATACAGGGGCTGTAAACCAAGTATACATTTGTTACTAAGAGGCCGATTTTGGAACCAATCTAGAACTGAGCTGGACTCTTAACACAGCACTGTGCTCATTGTGAGGCTTCACAATCGGAAAGGGATGCGGACACCGGGAGAGGTTTTGACTATCTGCCCTGCACACAGTTGCGAGCCGGGTTTGAGCACTACCTTGCTCTGTGGATGACGGGCTCAGAGAGGTTGAGTAACCTGCTCAAAGTCACTCAGTGACTCAACTGAAAAATCAGAATTTACATCCAGGTCTGTCTGACCCCAGGTCCATGGTTTTAAACACCACCGATTAACAGGCTCGTCTGCAAGAAGCAGTAAAAGACCTGGGATGAGGGAGTTCCCTGATGGTGTAGTGGCTTAAGGCTTCGGCGCTGGTGCTGTCAGCGCTGCAGCCTGGGTTCAATTCCAGGCCAGGGAGCTACCCACATACTACAAAAAACAAACAAACAAACAAAACCTGTTAAAAAAAAAAGACCTGTTTAGATTCTGTTTAGATACAGAAACGTGAAACAAGACTCACTATTGGTCTTGAAGTATGTTTCAAAAGTTTTGTGCATAAAGGAATGAAAGTAGCTTCTTGTTTTTCTCCTTTATGCTTTTTAGTAGTGAATTCAACCTAAATCTATAGCTTGAGTTAAATATAGTGAAGAGTAATTTGGTACTGTGACCTTACCATGGGGTCCAGCTCTGTGAGGCAGGGGCCATACCTGTCTTCCTCATCTTGAGTCCCTGGCTGCCCTAGTGCTGGCACATGCACAGAGTTTATTGAATAAGTGAATGAAGGTGTGTATGAGTCTTTCAATCATTTTTTTTGAGACACTAACTATAAATAAGATAGATGTTCATTGTTGTGGAATAGTTTAAGCATGATCTTACCAGGACATGACAGAAAATAAGCAGTTTCTGAGACACTCTCAGCCACACTTCATTATTCAAAACAAGACCCACGGATTCCTTATATAATACATCTTGGGCTCTGTATTCTGGAGTCAAGTTGTAGTTTCATTACATTGAGGCATTTTTATCTGATTTATTTAGATATTTGTTAAAGTAACAATCACAGGTTTTTAAGGTAAATTACATAAATTACCCAGGAAATTATAAACAAATCCACAGCAGTTCAAAATATGGCAACAGGGTAATAAGTATTAGAGAGAGAACAAAATCTAATTCAAAATCCTTGAACTGCCAATATTATTACTATGCATAATTTGTTTCCAGCTATCAGCCTAAGAAGCACAAAAATAGTTTTGCGGCCTCATCTGGTCAAGCACATTGTGTAAACACAGACCATTTTAGAGTGCTGCCTCATGCACATTACAGCTGTCCTCAGTGTGATAACAGTGGAGATGGCCTGGCCAGCACCCCAAGGACCTGCGGTGGACTGTGCATTGGGGAGCCCATGGCAGCCTTGCCATTTCCCCATCATCACTTCTCAGACTTGTCTTCTTTTTCCAATTTTTGTTCTGAGTCCTTCCTTCCTGCTTCACTTTTTGGATCCAGGCTTAGATGGGGCCTTGCTGAAGTTCAGTTTCAGTTCCTGCTGGATCAAAAATACATATTAGAGGTAAAGACTTTCCTTAGGCAAGAACAGTAAAATATCAATTTACTAGAATGCATGAGAAATGGAGTATTTCAATTCATTAACAGTTCTACTTTATTTAGAATTAAACACATAATCTTTTTAAAAAATAACAGCTTCATTAGGGCATAATTCTATACCATAAAATTCACCCTTTCAAACTGCATATTTCAGTGGTTTTTGGTATATTTAGAATTGTGAAGCATCACCAAATTCAATATAAAAGATATGAAATAACTTTAACAATAATCTCTACTTTTTCATCAATCATTTATTTCCATACCCACTTCTCCAATACACAGACATACACACACATAGACATATACATCATACACACTTAATTCCTGACGTGAGTAAATGTATTAATAAATGTCCACATGTTCTTAATAAATGATTTTCAATAAATAGAATTTAGGGTTTGCTTAAATCAGTGGTTCTCGACCTTCCTAATGCCGCAACCCTTTAATACAGTTCCTCATGTTGTGGTGACCCCCACAAAGTTATTTTCGTTGCTACTTCGTAACTGTCATTTTGCTACTGTTGTGAGTCGTCATGTAAATATCTGATATGTGTTTTCCGATGGTCTTAGGCGACCCCTGTGAAAGGGTCTTCGACCCTCAAAGGGGTCACAACCCACAGGTTGAGAACTGCTGGCTTAAATGTTAAAGTAAATATTTTTACATTTTTTTTTTAAACTTTTTGAACCTCTTCACCCATTTCTCTCCCCACCTCCAACCCCTCCCACCCCTGGCAACCATTAATCTTTTTTTTGTAACTATGAACTTGGGTTTTTTGTTTTGTTGTGTTGTGTTTTGTTTTGTTTTTTAAGATTTGACATACAAGAGATCATACTATATTTTTCTTTCTCTGTCTGGCTGATTTCACTTAGCATAATGCCTTCGAGATCCATCCATATTGTCTCAAATGGCAAGATTTCACTCTTTTTTATGGCTGAATAATATTTCATTATATATAGGTATATATGAGGGCTGCCTGGAAAAATTCCAGCCATAAATGCCTCTACTTTTCATATTACATGGCTGGGTACTTTCTAGACAGCCCTCATATAGGCATACACATATATATTATATAGCACAACGTCTTTATTCATTCATTCATCAATGGACACTTAGATTGTTTCCATGTCGTAGTTACTGTACATAATTCTCTAATGAACGTGGGATGCAGACACCTTTTTGAGTCAGTGTTGTTTTTTATTGGTACTTTTATTCTGTGTGGCAGATGCATGAAGTAAAGAAGGAGAGGAAGAATTTTGTAGCTTGCCAAGTAAATGTCAGGCACTTTTAAAGTTAATTTTTTGCAAATGGTTCTCATTTACCCCTGATGTGAGTTCTAGGCAGTAGTTTATATCCTCTCTTAACAAACTGGAGATGGAGGTTCACTGAGGTTGAGTGAGCTTGGAGTCAACGTCATGTCCCCTGCACTGATCACATAAACATTTAACTATTGCTCTTTGAGATCGTTTGTGTTTGTTTTATTTTTGTTTTTCTCTCAAGTCCATGTGTTATTTGGGGTTGAGACACTAGATTAGAGTAATACATACGTCCAGTTAACTGAGGGCTCCCGTAAATTCCAGGATGGTTAATAAATTTTATTGGATGATCTTATAAAAATCTTATCATCCCTCAGTAAACAATAAGAACCAAATTAATTAAGTAATTTCTTACTTTTGAATTAGGGATAAATGAGGATGATTTGAAAAAGGTGAGGAGGATGGAAAGTTGAAATCCTTCCTTCAAATATTTGATATATTATTCAAGTTAATATTTAAACTAGAAACAAAAAAGAAGATTGAGACATCCAGGAGAGCTGACAATGCAGTCCTTCAGCAAATTAAGGAACTTACAGTGTTCCTTTGGGAAATGCTACTCAGGGAGAGGAGAAGGAATCTCAGACATAGGGAAGAAGGGTAATTTTCTCATTGATAGTTGTCAAGTCCATGATAGGCATATTTTCTGGAAATTTAAGGGTAAACTGTGGTATATCCTGTTTGTATCAGACCAGCAAATGTTCCAGACCCAACTGACCGGACATCTGGGAGATGCCATCGGGTCCTCAGACAGCTGGTCAAGGACAGCTACTAGAGTTTCTTTGGACCACTTTCCAACTTTCTTCTTATGAAACTGAGCTCTTTACTCCCTAAACCTGCAGTTTTTAAATAGCTTGATTTTTTTTTCTTTCTAAAATCCTGTCCATAAAAAGTGTCCTGCTACCCCCCTCCCCACCCCCCCCGACCCCTCCATCCACCTCAATGCTGACTAAGTCCCTTATATTTCCCTAGGCTGGGGGTTGGAGGTGGGTGGGTGGTGGTGGCTAGGGGCTCATGGAGGAAAAGAGCAAGTCCTGCTGGTTCAAAGTCCTAGACCGCACAGGAGGGAAGGGGATTTTGGATTGAGGAATTCCATAGCCTATCCCCCTGTGCCTGTCACAGACACACAGAAGCAGAAGGCCTTGGAAACTTTTAACAAGGTATGACAGCCACTGGTGACAGACCTGCCTTTTGATTTGGGATGCTTAGATCACAATTCTGACTTGGCATCCAGAGGCAATGAGTTGGCAGTTATTTTTTTATGCATTTCCATGTTTGTCTTTTCTCAAGAAAGGAAAGCACAGAGCAGTGAGTGATAATCTCACCGGGAGGCCCAGTGCTTCGAAGTCAGCCGGCCTGGCTTCCTGCTGTCCCGTCTTTGTCAGAACTGAGCGCTTCTACGCTTCTACGCAAGTCGCTGTAGGAAACCCTATTTCTAGAGGTTTCTGTTTTCCCTGTCTTTGTTTTACTTTATCGTAACATCTCCTTGGGCTTTATCTGTTTCCTGCTATGTGTAAGAGGACTTCCAAGAGAGTTAAAGTAGATGAATGAACGATGGATTTGAAGCATAGGTTCCAAGCGTTTTCTTGACACTTGCTAAAGAAAACTATATAAATGGGAGGAGGTAGAAGAGTAAAGAAACAAAAGCAAACACCAGAAATGAAAGCAAACACAATATCTATGTCAATAAATGTAAATAGATAAAACAGAAGGGATAAAGCCTCTCAGATTATATAAAAAGCAAAACGATAGTGTTCTGTGTAGAAGACACAAATCTGAAATATAAAGACACAGAAATATTAAAAATAAAATAATGTAAAAAAACAAGTTATAAGAAGGACAGATACAAACTGAAGGAGGAGAGCAGAGGTAGCAACACAAATAACATGAGATCCCAATGAAAATGGCCTCAGGATACAGAGAGGTCACTTAAAGAGACACAACTTGACGAACAGTCAAGGTGGTTATTCCTCCTTCTGTGCTGGTGAGGACTAACGAAATGCCTTTGTGTTAGGCTAGGGGTCTGGGGGTAGGGAGTATAAGCTGCTGTAAACCTCTGGGATGCAGTTTGTATAAAGTATGAAGAATATGAAAAGTTTTTGTTATTGCACACTGATTTTTTTGTTAACTTGCAGTACATTTGGGAAAAAAATGAACTGTGATCTCTAACTTACACAATGTAAAAACATTCCATATGTATTAAATTCTATATTAATTAAAGAGTTAAAGTAAATCAGGAAAATTATCAAAGCATTAGGAGAAAAGCTAAGGGAATATTTTTCCAGTCTTATCTCAAAGGGGCCCTTTCCGTATATGGCACGAGAACCAGATGCAAAGGATAGGAGAACAGGATAGATTTGATAAATGATTATTTAAAGTGACAAATGATAACGTGGGAAAAAATTTGTGACATTGATAATAGAAAAAAGTAAATATTGATAAAATATAAACAGTTACTACATGTTAATACTGAAAAGAGACACATCCATAGGAAATTGATCAAAGGGTATGAACAGACAATTCATAGAAGAAGAAAACAGATGAAACGATTCTAAAATATGTACAATGCTGTGTGTTGACAAGAGTGTGAGGAAACAGACATTTTGATGCCCCTGCAAATAGAGATACGAGTACAAATTGTTAGACAATTTTGGAGAGCAATCTGCAGGATCAAAAATTTAAATGTGCATACCTTTTGATTTAACAATTTTATTTCTAAGATAATTGTCAAAGTTTCAATTGGAATAATGAGAACTGGAAACAATTTAAATTTCTATAGCTAGGGAACTAATTAAATAAAGTAGGACATATCTGTACAAAAATACTTTCTAACTGCTAAAAAAGAATGGAAAAGATCTTATGTACTGACATGAAACTATTCCCATGATACATTATTGAATGAAATGAGCAAATTACAGAAAACTACAGAGTATGATTTCATTTTTGTTTAAACAAATAGTAAATAACATCAATCTTCACAAGCAAGTTAACAGTGATTATTACTTCCAGGGCATTCAGTCTAAAAGAAGTCCCGCCTTTTACTTAAACACTTTGTAATATTTGATATTTTACTTTATTTTACTTTATTTATTAATTTTTTTGGTGATTCCCTGACTGGGAATCGAACCCAGGCCACAGCATAGACAGCGACGAAACCTAGCCACAATTCTACCAGGGAACCACCTTATTTTTTACAATAATTATTAGTTTTATAATTAAAAATAAAAACTTGAAACAAAATGTTCAAGTTTTCAATGTAAATTGTGAAACAAACTAAATTTTCTGAATGCTTTCGTAATTAGTAATTGCTTATTAGTTATGCATCTTTGCAATATATACTTGTTTTTTTCCATGTCTCAACATTTTGTAAAAAATGTCCGAGGCAAGCAGGCAGGAAGACTGGGAAGAGGAAAAAAGTGATGGCAGAGCCAACACCAACTCCAGTGCCTGTGGGACCAGCAAGGACCTAAGGAGCAGAATCCCCTGGGGGAGGGGGCATAGGAAGAGAGCCTGTGGGGCCGGGAGCATGCTCAAGAGTGGGTGCTTGGGGCCAGGAGTGGCTCCTTAAACTTTGATATTACACATTTTTCTCTGTGATGGACCAGATTTTAAGAGAAAACAGTCTTATAAAATCTTGCACAATTTCCTTATTACATGGCTGGATATTTTCTGGATAGCCCTCGTATACCAGGTAAAGGGAGTGAATGAAGGTTTTTACAACTCTTTAATGTGATTCATTGGGACATTCATAAGCAGGATAATTAATGACAAAATTAAAATTATGGTTTTCTTCATTCAGAATTATGAGGTTGCCAGCAATGAAAATAAGATGAAGAGAAACAGTTTAGAACTTAAGGCCCTTGAACCACTCCTGCTTGGGCCTACTTCTTCTACCTCTTTGGAGTGTACTTTCCTTTTTAATAAACTCTCTCTTTGTTTCACTTTATTTTCCTTTGAAATAAACTGCTTCTTGGTTTCACCTCTTGAAAAAAAAAGGAGTTTAGAGTTCAAATTATCTGACTAACCCTTTCAAATTACTGATGCTAATTTTCTTTGCTTTTCTGGATGCAGTGTGTGACAGCTAATTCAGGATTGTCACATGATTTTCTAATAAAATTTTATGTATATTATCCTGTTAAGTTACTATTTTTCACCAAATCTTTCTCCCACAACCTATAAATCAGCCAGCTGACCTCATTTTTTATCTTCTCATATTTTTCTTTATGAGGAAATAGTGGATGAATTCATCAGTTGAGTCATTGTTCTGTATCTTCCATTATTAGGATATGACCATTTGGCATACGCTTCTTGACAATAGGATAAAATGCTCTAAAATGGCAAAGAATCAGTAAGCTCATATGTTTAAAAAAATCTGAGGAAGTGAATGAAAATTTCAGATAGCTATGGATTTAAAATGAAAAAAACTGTAAGTACCTTTTCTCTTGGCATGTCTGCCATCTCCCAGGATACTTTGTGAAGGTGTCCTGGTACTTCTTAGTACTTTCTCAGCCTTCTTGCCATTTTTGAGCTTGATACAATGGCTCTGAGTTTGTGATCCTTCCCAGAATGGTTTTGTTTTTCCTTTGTACTCTATGAAGTTCCTGTTCTCTTTTCCCTCTATTTATTTATTTATTTATTTATTTATTTATTTATTTATTTATTTATTTATTTTTGGGTAGTTCCCTGGCTGGGAATTGAACCCAGGCTGCAACGTTGAGCCACTACACCACCAGGGAACTCTCTTTCCCTCTAAACTCTAAAAATTGAGGTATTTATAGAAATACTGAGAGTTAAAGCCTGTGACAGAATCCTCATTCTGCATTCAAGATGATGAGCCTAAATGCTAATAGGGCAGGAAGCGCTTCCAGAGAGGAGATGTTGGCTCTTATTCACTTGTCTTAAAACACTTAGTAGTCCATTGGGAGGTGCTGGGCTTCAGAGATGAACAAACACAGACCTGAACCTGGCCTAGTTATGAGAGATGACATGTAGAGGAGAAAATGCAACATGGTGTTGTAGATGCATTGGGGCTACAGAGATGAGAATGCTCAGGGCTTCCTGTGGGTAGTGGGAAGAGGTGGGAATCAGGAGAGGTGATACTGGGACAGAGCCTTGAAAGAATAGTGGGTGTCATCAAGCAAGTAAGGAGAGGAAGATCATCCCAGGTGGCATGACAGGTCTAGAGAAGTGCATTGGGATGTTGGAGGGCTTGCATGCAGCTCAACAAGTTCTGACTTATCTTGAAGGCAATGAGGAACAACTGAATGACTTTAAACCATGGTCACATGTGCATTTTAGAAAGATCACTGTGGAGAAAGTGTGGAGAACAAATGGAAGGAAATGAGACTGGAGGGGCATTGATTGGGAGCCCATTGCAGTGGTCTAGGTGAAAAATGAGGAAGGCCTGAGTCAGGTAGCTGAGTATGGGTGGGGAAGGGAGCTGTAGGAGAGGAAGAACCAAGAGTAGCAGGCTCCCAATCAGCTGGGGGAGAGCCAAGAAGCAAGAGAAGAATGGAGGACAGGTGTTAGTATTAAATGACTGGGTGAATACGGGGAGAGTTTTTGAAATAGAAAGTAACAGTAAAGCATCATCCACCATCAGAACATTTATTGAACACTCTTCTAAATACTTTATACACAATGTGCTTCATTCACTGATTACAAATTTCATCATCTTATATACCAGCAAGTGAGAAAAATTGCTGCCAGCAAAATCGTGCCACACCATGCACTATAAGACACTCCCATTTCAGAGCCATTAAAATTTGGGGGTGGTGGTAGCAGGAGAGTATGGAAAGGGTAGAAATGTATACCTTAGAATCTATGAAATATGATTATCTAACTTAGTTCTTAAAGGTAGGCACTATTATTAGCCTTCCTGAGGTTAAAAATTTACCCCAAGTCAAAGTGAATCAGTGGTGGCATTGGAATTTGAGCATGTGGTCTAACTGGGTTTGGGTCATGGTGGAACATTTAGGCAAAATCACTTGCTTGGCTGATGCTCTAAAGCAAAATACGTGGATGCGTGAAGGAATCTGCAACATTGGAGTGGTGTTGAAGTGAAGGCAGGGATAGGAAAGGGGCACCAGCATTGGAGGGAGGTTAGGGAGACTGGACAGGAGGGCCAAACAGGACAGAAGAAAATGATTAGACAGAAAGGAAGTGTAAGAGAGAGTTGGAAAAAAGTTATAACTAGAAGGGAATGGACACTGATGCTAAATGTTATGGTTCTGTCATGTAAGATTACATGATGAACATGTTAATAATGTTCAAGAAAATATTTTAATGAGGTGTAAGAATTTTTTTGATTTAATGTTGGGTGAAAAAAGTTAGGATATAAGAATATAGTCTAACAGTGAAAGAAAAGAATATATAGGGGTACAATTTTATTTATACTTAATTCATATATATGTGCACAAAGATATAAGTATGATAAAATGCTAATATTTAAAAATTATTTCTAAGTGACGGAATTATAGATAATTATAATAACATTTTTTTTCTTTATAACCCCTAAAATAAATGTGTATTACTTTCTAATCAGGAAAAAAATATTCCTTTTAAATATTTAAAAGAAAATATTTCAGTGAATTTGGCAACTGGGAAGTCATTGAAGAGCTTAATTTTGGATTATATTTGGAAAGTTTACAGCCATTATTTCTTCAAATATTCTTTCTACCCCTTTCACTCTTTCTTCTCTTTCTGGGACTCCCACAATGCCTATGTTCATCCTCTTGATGGTATCTCACAGGTCCCTTAGGTTCTGCTGTCTTTTCTTCAATCTTTTTCATTCTGTTCCTCAGCTTTGATGATTTCTATTAATCTATCTTTGAGTTCACTGTTTCTCTCTTCTGCCTACTGAAATCTATCTTTGAATCCCTCTAGTTCCTCTACTAAATTTTTTATTTTTGTTATTACACCTTTTAGCTCCAGAATTTTTTTGGTTTCTTTTTAGGTTTTCTATATCTTTATTGATATTTCCATTTTGTTCACATATTTTTTTTTAAACTTTCTTCATATCATCCTTTAGTTTTTTGAACATCTTTAAGAGAGTTGTTTTACAGTCTTTGTCTAGTTAGTATAGCTGATATCAGGTTGTACAGGGACAATTTATGTTGATTCAGTTTTTATTCCTTTGAATGAGCCTTACTTTCCTGTTTCTTTGCATGCTTTGTGATTTTGAGTGAAAACTGGACATTTGAATCTAATTATGTGTTAACTATGGAAATCATATTCTCCCCAATCTCAGGGTTTCTGGGTTTAGAAAAAAATCTTTTATTGCTGTAGGTTGTCTCTGTGCCAAAGATCAACCTGAGATATAAATTTAATGTCTTATTTCTTTTCTGAGCCTTTCCCTGGGCATGCACAGTCATTTCCCTGTACATGCAGTTGTTTTTTAATCTCCTAGTCTTTAATGTCTGACTCCCAAAAGGGAAAAAAAGAGAAAAATGAAGGAGGGGTAGAAAAAGGTCAGTGGTCTTTTAAGTTCCCTGGAAGTCACTTCAGCTGGAGTTAGGATGGTCTTGCAACAATGTGGGGAGGTGCAACAAAGATGGCTGCCCCCTCTTCAATGGCATGTCTGTGATTAGAAGCAGCAATCAGTTGTCAGAGCACAGACCTGACATTTGAAAGTCAGGGTCCTTTTGTGCTGACTTTGGATCCTAAAAGCTACTCTAGGAACATGTACGCAGCTGCCTGCTACAAGGCTGAGGTAGGGGATGGATAGCTGTTACCCTGCTCGGAACTGAATTTGCCTGAAATTAACCATAATTTACCATCCGTGCCTCTCCCTGGAAGTTGCAAGCCTTCACTGACTTCACAATTCCAAAATACTTCATACAAATCCTGCTGGTGCAGTTGTAGTATAGGTGAGGAGTCAGATTCCTGGTGCTTCCTACTCCACCATCTTCCCAGCAGTGAGCCTTATTTAACATTTAAGACCTGTTGTTTTAAGAATAAAACTCTTTCCTGATTCCATACAAGTGTCTTGGATGTGTGCAGCCATCAGCACAATAGATAAGAACATTTTCATCACTCTCGAAAAGAAACTCTGTACTCTTTAACTATCAACTCACTATTCCTCTATACTTCCTAGCCCCAAGCAATAATTAATCTACTTTCTATTTTCATAGGTTTCCCTATTTCGGACATTTCTTGTAAATGGAATCATATGTTGCCTTTTGTGAACTGGCTTCTTTCACTTAGCATAAGTGAAATGGTCATCCATGTTGTAGTATGTTTCTGTAGTTCGTTCATTATAATGGCTGAATAGTAGTATTTCATTGTATGAGTATACCAAATATTGTTTATTCGTTCTTCAGCCAATGGGCATTTAGATTGTTTCCACCTTTTGGCTATTATGAGTAATGCTGCTGTGAACCCTGATGTATAAATTTTTCTTATGAACATGTTTTCATTTCTCTTGTGTATGTAACTAGGAGTAGAATTGCAACTCTAAGTTTAATTATTTGAAGAACTGCCAGACTGTTTTACAAAGTGGCTGCACCATTTTACATTGCCACCAGCAGTGAATGAAGATTCTAGTTCCTTACATCCTCATGAGAAATTTTTAAATCTAACTAACCTAGTGGGTGTTAAATGGTGTCACATTGAGATTTTGACTTGCATTTCCCGGATGGCTAATGATGTTGGGCATTTTTCATGTGCTTATTAGTTTTTTTGTATATCTTTCTTGGGAAAAAATATCTGTTCAGATCCTTTGCCCATTTTTAAATTGGGTTGTCTTTTTTATCATTGGGCTGTAAGTGTTCTTTATTTTTCTACATGCAATTCCCTTATCAGATATATGATTTGCAAATATTTCCTCCCATTTTGTGGGATGCCTTTCACTTTCTTTTTTTTTTTTTTTGCATTTTGGTATGTGGGTAGCTAGCTCCCTGACTAGGAATCGAACCCAGGCCGCAGTGCTGACAGCGCCCGTGCCGAAGCCTTAAGCCACTACCCCATCAGGGAACTCCACCTTTCACTTTCTTGATAGTATTCTTTGAAGCGTATAAGCTTTTAATTTTGACTAAGTACAATTTATCTATTTTCTTTTTTGTTGTATATGATTTTGGTGTTATATCTAAGACCACTGCCAAATAGGAAGTCACCTCTACATTTTCTTCTGAGAGTTTTATAGTTTCAGCTCTTACATTTAGGTCTTTGATTTATTTTGAGTTAATTCTTATATATGATGTGAGGTAAGATTCCAACTTCATTCTTTTGCCTATGAATATAGACCTGTCCAA
Organism: Lyroderma lyra; assembly: GCA_004026885.1. Taxonomy (NCBI): domain Eukaryota; kingdom Metazoa; phylum Chordata; class Mammalia; order Chiroptera; family Megadermatidae; genus Lyroderma; species Lyroderma lyra. The sequence continues at coordinate 70,587 of PVJL010002794.1, forward strand.
GCACAATTTATTGAAAAGACTATTCTTTCCCTGTTGATGGTCTTGGCACCTTTGTTGAAAATAAATTGACTGTAGACATACGGATTTATTTCTGGATTTTCAGTTCTATTCCACTGATCTGCCCTTTTTGCCAGCACCATATTGTTTTGATTACCATTGCTTTGTAGTAAATTTTGAAATAAGGACACAAGAGTCCTCCTATTTTATTCTTCTTTTTCAAGATTGTTTTGACTATTTGGTGTCCTTTGCTATTCCATACTAATTTTTAGAACCAGTCTGTCAATTTTTACAAAGAAGTCAGCTGGGATTCTGAGAGAGATTGTATTGACTCTGTAGATCAGTTTGGGAAACATTGCCATTTTAACAATATTAGGTCTTCCAATTTATAAACAAGAGATTTTTTTCCATTTATTTGCATCTTCTTTAATTTCTTTCAATATATTTTACAGTTTTCAGAATATAAGTTTTGCACTTTCTTTGTTAAATTTATCCCCAAGTATTTTATTTATTTTGACGCTTTGTGAATAAATTTATTTCTAAGTTTTATTTTCAGATTGTTCACTGCTAGTATATAAAAATACAGTTAACTTTTGTACATTGATCTTATATTCTGCTGCCTTGTTGAATTTGTGTATTAGTTCTAAAAGCTTTTTTAAAAGTGGTTTCTTTAGGATTTTCTATATGCAAGATCATACCACCTGTGAATAGAGACAACTTTACTTTTCCCTCCCAATTTGGATGCCAGTGAGACTTGGACTTCCCCATACTCTGCTGTAAACGAAGTCGATTCTTTTGGGGAGAGATCAGGAGTGCTCTGTTTTCTGGCCTGCTTCTCCCAGTGGGCAACATCTCAGAGCTCTGGAAGTAGGGACAATGGTAAGCTTCTCTCGGGGTGACATCTCAGAAGAACTGCTATTGTAGGCCCTTTCATTACAGCTTTAAGGTAAGTAGCACTGAACAATGATGTTATACTCAGGTTAAATATTTGTCTTTAAAGTAGGAAACAATTCTAGATCTAATGTAAACTGTTCCAGGAAAATGGAGGTTGACCCATAACTCCAAGTTTTAATGACAGAACTGAATAACGGGTGCAGCCAGAAAACATGGGGCATTCCTGACGCCCAAGCCCACTACTCTACCTGCTCCAAACCCTCCAGAGTGAAGCTGAATCTTTGCTAAAACTTTGATTCATAGACCAGAGAGGAAAAGGCATTTCTCTGGCCTGCAAGTGTATGACTCTCTTGAGAGAGGACAGAAATGCCTCCCTCTGGCTCATGGCTAACTCTCTCTGCTCAGGCCCTGCAGCCAAGCGCTCCAGGTCCTTGTAGGTGTGGTGTTGCACAGTGGCAGGGGCCCCAGTTACCTCCTGTGTGTGTAGTGATTTCTGTTGTCAGTCTGTCTTCTGGTCCTCATGATGCAGGACACCTTCTCCAGCAGCAGAGAGTTGTCCCTGTCAATCACAGAGAGCCGCTCCTCCTCCAGCTGCGGGCGGACACACAGGGAGACTTTAAAAGCACCAGCTGTGTCTGTGTGTGCTATTACTGTGCACAGATTTATTCAGAGGATTCCTTCAACCCCACACTTCCTTTGACTTGAGCACCCTGTGGGTTTTACATGGCCTCCTCAAATATCAGCAAGCACTGTTGTGGCAAGCTTCAGTGATGAGTGTGACATGCACAGACTCTTTTGTTGATGAATTGACAGACATCAGGACGGGGCCAAATTTTATAAGCTCAGAGTGAAAGTAACAGTGAGGATGATACAAGTCTTTGTGAAATTAGGTCATCTTCTAACACTCTGGCCTCTGACAATGATGCTAATGAGGAAATCACTTTATCTTTTAAGAGGTATTTTATACTGTTCAGCAGAAGAAAAGCTTTAAGCCCAGGAGAAATAACAATCCTCTTGTTTTAGGCTCTTAAATGGATTGATTTGCTGATTTGCTCAAAACTGGTTACTTAGCTTTTGTTCTGCCCATGTAAGATACTATTGCTTAACAGGCACATAAAAAGCACAGAGCATTTTGCTTTTGAAGGCATTGCTATCAGCATACTCTCTCTCACTAGATGGCTTAAGCTTCAAGAAATAAATATGCCGAGGTGGACATGAAATGGTCTGGATTAAAGAAATGATGCTAATTAATTACTCTAGAACTGCATTGAATAAATTGCCACTACAAATTACTTCTTCTTCCCCTCCCCTTTTCCTTAAGACACAATGGATCAGCAGGAAGACTAGAGAAAGCTTTCTGGTGCAATTGTCCACCAGCTCCATTTCGTTAATTGGTGCCTAGATGGTGTTTTATCTTCGATGGTGATTTGTTTACTTCTTTTGTTTGGGGGGGGGGGTAGTTCCCTGGCTGGGAAATGAACGTTTATTTCTTATTGAGCCTGCCTTTTCCATTTTCTTGGGTTTTTAAGCTGACATTTTTTAGTTAGCTAGAACAGTAACTGAGAGGTAGAATTGAAAGGTACCTTCAGCTTCTTGAGGTTCAGGTAGAGGTGGTTGAGTGATAGTGGGGCATGGGTATCCACGAGTGGCTGGGCATCCCGGACCTATGGCACAGAGCAGGCAGTGTGATCCCAAGCACAATTTTAGTAGATAATTAATGTGAGTTTAGGTTACACAGCTTCTGGGTTGCTGGCCCTGGGGACCTGTATAGATCATTATTCAGGGTACCGAAGGTTCAAAGTCAGCCTGTGGTAGAAAGTTCTAAATGAGGCTCAAGACTTCATTCAGAATCTGAATATACCCTGGAGGAACCAGGCAGCTCTTAAAAATGAGCCTGCATTGTCATTTCCAAGTGGGGAATTAAGTGGGTACAAGTGAGGATTCATTAAGCATAACCACCAGCTGACATTTCTATTCTGTATTCTGTTGCCAAAGGCCTTTAGGACAGTGAATTATGTCCCTGTATCCACCTCATTCTAATCTCTGAAACTCCAGCAATATTTTCAGGATGAGTGCCTTACACCTTAATTAACTGCAAAATGATCCCTGCAGAATTTCCTATCAGAAAATGTATAAACAAGAAATATTCATATTTTAAAATGTGGTGGAATGAGTGCATAAGGGCTATGTGTATTAACCATTTGCAATAAAAAATAATCCCCCATAGTCTATATAGTTCCTTGCTTATAGACCATTAATTACTGGATCTATTAGCTGATAATTTGAAAAATGATAGCATTGGGAAGCTCCACCAGCTGAGTCTGCCTAAAATGAATGTGTGAGCATCGTGGAATCAAACCCATGGAATGTGTGGCGATGGAACGTGTGGGCAGGGCGGGGAGATGGCAAAAGAGCTAGATGGTGAGAGCGTTTGAATAACACCCTCATATTGGAATGCTTTCAAAGTTTAATTTTGTTTTATAATATGTAAATAATTTACATGGCTTCAAAGTCAAATCTGTCAATCAACTTTTTTTTCTAAGTGGTCTGGGACCTAACCCTATCATCTTCATCCTATTCCCTATTGACAAATCTTCTCACTTGACAGTTATTCCTTTCATTTCTGAAAATGTAAGGAGATAAATATATACATTATGCATATATGTGTAAATATATTTATAGGTATGTGTATGTATATATACATTTTCATCTTTTTTTAGATAAACACATATTTTATATATTTTCATTTCAAAATATATTCTAGAGATAACTTTATAGTAATATATAGTGATATTTTCCATTTCTTTTTATAGCTGCTCAGTGCTTCACTGTGTGAAAGCATCCTAATTTACTCACCAGCTCACTACTGATGGACATTTGGGTTAATTTCAATTTTGCTCTTACAAATAATGTTGCAATTAGACTCTTTCACAATTTCTTTTCCTATCTTTGCCAATGTACCTTTGGAATGAATACTTAGAAATGAGACTGCTGGATAAAGGGAAATGGGTGTATAATTTTATTAGACATTGCTAAATCACCACCCCTTCCAGGACTGTGCCCTTTCACTCACCAGAGCACTGCTGACAAGTTTGGAGATTTTTGCCAATCTGATAGTTGAGAAATAGTATTAGAATGCAAGTTTAATTTGCATTGTTCTATTATAAGTGAAGTTGATAATCTTTTTATAAGTGAAGAACTATTTGCAATTCATTTTCTATGAACTTTTTGTTCATATCGCTTACCAATTTTCATATGGGGTTGCTTGCTTTTTCTTCTTATTTTTAGAAGTTTTTTATGCATAAGGATATTAACAGTTCATGATGTAAGTGCAATTATTTTTCCCAATTTATATTTGTTTTTTCCATTGGTTCTTTTAGGTTCTCCATATTTTCAATGATTTTTATCTACAAATAGAAGAAAATGCCTATTTTTCTTGCTTAATGGATTAGTCTTGCATTGGCTAATCCCTCCAACACAATTAAAAACAGTGTAAGAGATAGTAGGCATACTTGTCTTATTTCTTACTTTACAGCACCTTTAGAGTTTCTCTATTAATTAAGATACTGGTTTAGGGATGAGATATCTATATTCTATTAGGGCATTATCAATAGCACTTTGCATTTTATTAAGGTTATTTTATTTTAGCATAAGTGTGTGTTCAGGTGTAAGGTAGAAGGCTCTGTTGAGATGCCAGGCTGAGGATGAGGTACTTGATTTCTAGAGGTGGTTTTGGGCACAGTGCTTTCCTTCAAATTTGTTTTCTCCCTTTGTTGCATCAAAGTCCCTTACATTCCCAGGGTTCTTAGCCAAGCAGTGAGAAAAACAATTATTCTAAAAAGCTGACTCCCCCTACCCTTAATATGAAGGAAGAATTTGCTCTAAGTTTTAATGCCAGATGGTGAGGTAAAGAAGTTCTGCTGCTCTTTTCTGGTGTGACCCCCACACTCGCTGTCCTTGCCCCCCCTCACCCCTGCTTCTGCGGCAGGCATGGTTCCCCTCACTCCCTGGGGCCCTTAATGGACCACAGTCCTATCTCCCCCTAAATGAGTTCTACTTCACAGGGCCAGCCCTGCCCGCCGGCACCCTCCATTCTCTGATGTCCTCATCTCCTGACCTCTCTTTCGGAAACCCCTGCCAGGACTCCACCTATTGTCCTCACCTGGAGTCACCCCTTTGGGAAGCTGTGCCTCAGTTTGCCATTTGTCACCCACAGTCTCTTATTTTTCAGCTTTCTTAGTCGACTGTGCCCAAGAGTGACTCCTAGACCTTAAGTGGCTCCCAGTGTCTCTCCTTGACTGGCTCCCCATCTTCACTTCTTTCTCTCCCTGGTAAAATGTGTGGCCCTCCCTAACACTTCACACGAGAATTATCGGTTCCCTGGCCCCACACCCTGCTGCTGGCCATAAGCCATACTGGGGTGTGCCAGCACTCCATTGTTAGACCCAGCAACCATGTGTTTCTGGGTCATTGCAGAATTGCATGTGTCAATGCTGTGTGTATTTGTGCTCCCCAACCACACCTGAGGCCCATGCCAACTGTCAACACACTGACTCTCTCCACTCAGTCAGCTCTCTACTTTACACAATGACTGTCAAATTTTCTTTATTGTATAGGCACAAAGTCTGGTTACTCACTTAAACCAGTAGTGATCTCTTCCCAGGGATGATTTTGTATCCTTGGGATACAAAAATGAACAACAAAACGCACAAGGTGCTTACATTTTTATCTATTATTCAAAGAGGTGATGCTAAGTGAGTTATACTTATTTTCACACAGACCCTTTTCAATTTTTCTCTAGAAACAGTTATTTACAAAATGTGCTCACAGGCTGTGGGAAACAAACAAGATAAAATAATCTATCTATTACATCTTTCATAGAGTGACATGAGACAGCAGAACAAGGGACCATAGAGCAAGGAGGAGATGTGCTTCTTTGAGGGGACATAGACAAGACTTCTAGGAAGACTAGATGTCTAAGGAAGGGAGAGTGAGCCCTGGAACAGCCGAAGAGTGCTCAGTGAGACTATCAAGGGGACAGTGGATATAGGGCCTAGGTGTGTGTGTCGGGGGGGCACCAGGTCAGTCTTGCTATAACTGCCATCTGAGCCTTCCTGAGGCCACCATGCCACCACAACCCAGAAGGGCAAAACCATGAATGAGTAGAAAGGTATGGTGGGGTCTCCTCATCTCACACTGTCTTGAGGGATCACTTTAGACCATGATAGAGCAACCCTATTCCAGAGCATACCCTTTTTAAGAGCATTTCCCAACCTTAGTGAACACAGACATGGAGATATATGATCAACCAAGCAGTTGGTGCTTCTTACAAGCATAAGACCACAGACAGGCCATTTTGGAACCACATGGTGACATTCTTAAAAAATGTCTACATGTGCATCAAATAAAATGGAAATAGTAATGTGTCTCCTAATGGAGATAAAAGTTAACTTTTCATCCCCCGTGGGGTATGCTGTTTTGACAGGGGTAAGGGTCAATTCTGATCTTTTTGTCTTAGGATACTTTTGAATCAGTTATGAAAAATTATTAACTACTTTAAAAACATATACCTCAATTGAGGAAAGATAGTCCTAAAACATGGCATATGAAACATAATCTACTTAATTGAATTTTTACTGTATGGCAACTCATATAACCAAGCTTTTAAGGAAATGTCATTTCGACTTCCATCTCTGTAAAGACAATTAGCTTTTGGTTTCCAGGGAAGGCCCTGGCATTTTGAGTGGTCTGCTCTGAAGGCCTTGCCCTGAGCTGCCAGGGCCTGGCACCCACCTTCCTACCTTTTTCCTGTGATCCTGGTAGGCTTTCTCCCAGGTGTGCTGCAGGTACTTGCTGCCATAAGGAAGAGTCAGCCGGGGTGCCCTGTGCATCTCAGTCAGCAAAACCAACCTACTTCCTTCAGAGAGGGGCCAATTCAAGCCTTGGTGCAAACCTGGAGAGGTCTGTGTTTGCTGGATCACATGACAGTCGTCATGGCATCCAAGGGGAAAAGAAAAAGGGTGAGAGGATTGCCTGTGTGTGCTTAACAAAGAATTGAATGTTTTCCACTCCAGTGGGTATTTTCTCAGGAGATCTGAATAGTTTAGTAATGCCATTTTGACGATCACCCCTCACCTTCCCCATACTCATGAATAAGGTCAAAGAATTTCTCCTTCAACTAACTTTTCCTCTTTTTTTTTGTTCTTTCCTTGCTTTCTTCATTCCCTCTCATCCTGTCATTTCCTTCTCTCCTTTCTCATGTTGTCCTGCCTTCCTTCCTCCCTCCTTCCCCCCCTCCTTCCCTCCTTTCTTTCCTTGTCCACTTTTCTCCTTTCTTTGAATAATTTATAATAACTTGGACAAACAACTGTGAATATTTTAATGTGCAGTTTAGGTGGCAGATCTTCATTAAATTGTTTTTTAGTTCACAAGGATTAGTTATAGAAAGTTTTTGCCATTTAAAGCCCTGCCTGTCTCAACGACTTTCATCTGGTTGGGATGGGTTTTCCATGAGACAAATGAAATGAAAGTGATTCAAGGATATTCGTTGAGTCATACATCTTTGCTGAAATTATCTGCATAATTTTGGGGATGACATGACTAGAGGAATTGATTAATGACAAAATAATAGTCTTATTTTCATCTCACTACATCACAGTATCCATTACAGAAAATGGTGTAGTACAGAATTTGTGAATGGAAACTCATTGTTTAGCTATGTGAAAATAAAGAATAAAATAGGGGCATTTTATGAGGAATCGTGTTCTGCCTATTAGCAGGATTCAGTGGCTCTCAGTCTGAAAGAGAATTAGCCAAGCTTAAATTGAATCAGACTTGGGAAAAATAAGATGTGAATAAAATCTGATTATAATTCTCTCCAGTCTGGCTTTAGGCAGCTGAGTTATGCTGTACTTAGCTGGTTCTAATGATCTTCAAAATTTTGGCAGAAAACTACAGGCTGGTAAAATTGTTGTACTGACAGTTAAAAAGTTGCTTGGGTTTTTCAAAGAACTAATTTATTTTAGTTAAGAATTGTTCACAAATATTAACTTTAGGAAACTATGCATATACAATAGAAGATAGATATAAGAATTACTAAATTAAAAAAATATATCCAGCATTTTAAGGTATAAGGCTTCATTAAGATTCCTTAGCCTATATAATCTGAATATACATCATATTCAGAGGCTATTAAAATAATTAATTTCCTTTACCCATTTATTGTCATTGGGCAAGTCCAATATTGAGTAGATGCTCAATAAGTATCTGCTATTAATGATAATGGAAATAATGATATAGATAGTAATGAATGATTCCACAACTTACCCTGAAATTTTTTTTGTTCAGGTGGTGGGGGTGGCTCTATATGATGCTTGTCTTTCTCTTTTCTAGAAGTCTGCATGTCTGCCACACATGCTGAAAAATTTCTGACAATGCTCAGCATGGCTTCCAGTCAACTGAGGGGTGGAGGCAGTTCTGTCTATTTTACTCACATTCATGTGGAGGGACCATGGATTGAGGACAAAGTAGAAACTGGGTGGAATAAATGATGTTTAAAGTATTGTTTTTAATTCATTTTTATTGTTAGACTTATTGGGGTGACATCTGTTAGCAAGGATTACATAGGTTTCAGGCATACAATTCTACAGTGCATTGTCACCTTGTTGTATAATAAGTTCACCACCTAATGTGACTTCTCTTTCCATCACCTTATATTTAGCTTCTCCCCCTCCTCTCCCACCCCCTCCCCTTAAAGTATTTTTTTAATAATGGAAGAAATCATAAAATTTTGATACACACATTGTTATGGATGCCCCCTGTCAAATAAGTGGCTTCAAGTAAGAGTCCTCGCTGTGTACCTACCATTCAACTCATCTATGTTAATTCTTAACTAATCACTCAATTAACATTTGCTATTTGATCTGACTTGATGGTAGGGTCCCACATAGAGGATCTGAAAAAATAAAAGTTGCCTCCCATGAACCAGAAAGACTATCATCAACTGAATGCCCTGGGTTTCAATGTACCCCCGACCCCAGCTCAAACTAAGCTTTGGTTCTTACCATGTTCTTACAAGCTCAGACCAGAAACGTCAGTAGCTCCTTGGTATCTGACCTGAGGAAATAATCTGAAACACGGACAATGATTTACACACATCTAAGAATTACTCATAATAGTGGAAAATTAAAGTCTGGAGTTTAAATAATAGTAAGTGTCAATGTTAGTTTCCACTAATCTTCTTTTTCTTGTTCCAAGATCCAACCCATGACACCATTTTACATTTTGTGAATTGTTAAGTAGAGAAAGTATTTTTTATATTGGGTTAGGTTTGAATGTTTAATATTACACCGTTGCTATTCATGCTCTGGAGAAAATAAACAGCAAAGCCTTTTTTTTATTTGATTATTCAAATGGTAACTGTACATTCAGCTTCATTTTTAATCAGTGTTTTGGCCCAATATTAACTTGAATATTGAGTTTATTAAAAATGCCTTTAAATGTTACCAAGTGATAGAGATCCTAAATATGTGAAAGCTATTACATAGAATTGATTATTATATCATATGGAATATAAGGTATAAAGCTTTTGTGATATCATATATATTAAGTAAATACTTAATATTTGTAATTCTTCTTATGTGTCCCATAACTATAACTTTAAGTTCAAGCTTTGGTTTTTATAATCCTCTGCCCTCCCACATAAGCAGTGAGATCAAAATAAAGCAACAGACTTCATTCTTATTCCACAGGACAGAGTAGTTCAAAAACAAACGCGGATTACTTCAGCTTCATACAGCTTCTGAAAGACAGATGTGCTCATCAACATTGAGTGACAGAAAAAATGAATGTGCCCTCTGTTGCATGTGGATCACTGAAGAACCTTCACTGAAGAACCTGGGTGCCTCCTCCCAGTAAGGATGGATCAGGCTAGTCTCTTTCCATTGGAAACAACTGAAAATCCTGGACATTGTCTTAAATGCCTCAAACTGCTGACGGAGGTATCAGGAATCTCCAGGCTATGGTCAAGGAAGTCAGTCCTGAGCCAGCACACAGGGGCTCTTCCTGGGAGTGGTCATGGTCCTGAAAATCTAGGGCCTTTGCATGTGAGAGAGACAGGTGGGGAGACTAATAAGAGACAAAGGGGGGTTCTCTGGTGGTGTAGTGGCTAGGCTTCAGTGCTGAGGCCTGGGTTGTGCTGCGGCCTGGGTTCATTTCCCAGCCAGGGAACTACCCACATTAAAAAAAAAAAAAAGAAAAAAAAAAAAGAGAGAGAGACAAAGGCTGCACACTCAGGAAGAAGTGAATCAGAAATGATCCTTCCATCCTGCAAAGCAACTGCCAGGTTACTACAGAGCAGGTGTAAAATGGGGGAAATTCCTGTAGCCCACATCACATTACCTAGGCAGCTGAAACACTCTCTCAATAGTGAAATTGGTTGAAGGAGGCCTGGACTGATGATGTCCCAACATATTGAGAAAAAGTGATGGCTGTCCCTCCAAAGGCTTCATGGCATGAGCCTCTTGCGAAGTGAATCAACCACGATTCGAACCAGTAAAAACCTCAGAACAGGCTCCAAGAGTTAACAGATACTGAAATCACAAGACACCAATTGTAGGACAATTAACTATACTTACTGTGTTCTTAGGGAAAAATAAGATGAAATTATAAATGCCTGTAGATTACAAGAAACCACCAAAAATTTCAATACAGGAGGAACATTAACAAAATTTGCAAAATTGGACCATATGCAGAATTGTAAAAAAAGTCAAGTTTCAAAGGACAGCCATCACACAACGTTGGCAGTGTAATTGAGCTAGGAATTTACAAGCGATAACTTGGAAAATCATCTATTTGGAAATAAAGCAACACAGTTCTAAGGTTAAGAACAAGACAGGGATGCCCCTGTGACTTTCAAGAGGTGCTTTTAGTAGAAACTGGATATATTTGCTGCGTGTTTGAGGATAAGGAATTCTAATTGCCAATAATTAGTAATGGCGGTGTTAACTGTAGCCTTAGTTATGGAATTACCTCTCAGGATGTTAGTCCTGAAAAGATTTCACTGAGGTCTATTAATCCTTCTCTGGGGATGTTTTTAGGGAATTAATCCGTAAGAGAGAAAAAGCTATGTAGACAATGATGAAGTTCAGTGTTATTTATTTACAGCTAGTGGAGGGCTGTGCCTGCAGTGTCCGCTGTGGGAGAAGGTCACCTGTGCATATTAACATAATGGAATATAATGCAGCTGATAGATTATTAATATGATTAGAAAGATTATAAACCCAATAAAGGAAATACAAAATACTTCTCTTATTATATATAAGAATCAGGAATGTTCACAGAGCCTAGAAGACATCCTAGAAAAGTTAATTTGTTATAGGCGAGAATGAAAAGATTTTTAATTTTGAAAATGGATTTTATATTTGTGTGTTTTTTTAAATGACCTATTTGATGTGCAAATTAGGCCTTGATCACAGCATTTACAGCCCACCCGCTTCTCCCTGACCCCACTTCTCTTATTCCACTAAGCTTAGAGAATTCATCTAACACTTAACCTCCTCCCTCTTTCTCTCTTTACAAGACAAGATTCTCTTGTAAAGCAAACATGAATCTCCTTGGCCTCTGATGTCTAAACAGTGCATTCCTGGTTTCTCACATTTTCTGGTCATGTGCAATAAATGCGTCTTTGTTTAATCAGCCCCACAGTTTCCATGGTGTCTGACTGTCTTAGGGCAACTGCTGAGGGGAGACCACAAATGGAGAAAGCACTAAACACTGTGAATGTTTGAGGGTCACTAAATATTGTTTGGAAATGATCCTAAGGGCACTATTCCTTTTTTTGCCGTTCTCTCTCTTCTAAGCCAGGCTAAGTGAAGAACTATTTGAATTTTCAGTCTGCTTTTACTGGAAAACCCAGCAAAACTGACCCCTTAGGCAGTTGTGCCAAGAGCTGCCAGCTCCCAGTGTGGAGAGATGGCAAGGGCACAGGACCCATCATGATCAGAATGGATGCATCTGGGGAGCTCCTTCCCCCACAGAAAGGCCCTCATGTTTGCATCAGCAGCCTATCCTGCCAGGGTCTCCACCCCAATTTTTATTTTTATCTAGCTATAGGAGGCAGTGAGACCTTCAGAGCTTTTGTGCTATTTTAATGCAGCTATTTTTTGTCACTAATTTTGGTCCTCAGTCTGACCTTTGGCAAAATTCATGTCATCTACATGGGAGGGTCGCTCCCTGGGGGTGAGGGGCAGGGATGGGGGTGCTGGCTAGAACAGAGGAGCCAGAAGAGCAGCCAGTCCCTGGAGAAGAACCAACAGGCACTGCCTGCCAGGAAAGCTGCTGGGAGCCGCCTTTGATTGGACAAGTATGGTGGAGACCTTGAAGTTTGGGCTCTGCAGGGGGCACAAACCAAACAGGATGTGTGTGTGTTCTGAGCCCTGGGGAGCCACGTGCTGGAGACACTCCAGATGCCATGAGCACTTCAGGAACCCAGGGAGGGAACAAGACTCCAGGCTCTCAACTCCACTGTCCCTTGCTGCCATTTTAATGCGGATGTAACTGTAAAATAAATAAACCATTTTCTCCATCATAAAAACAAGGAAGCAGTTCATGAGTATTTTTGGCAACATATCCTTCCCTTCAAGAAAAAGGAGAAAATGAAACTGAAAAACAAACTATACCCTCTCCTCCAATTTAGAGGGAAAATGAAATATGAGAAGAGTATAATATTCACTGGAACAGAAACGAAGTGCCTTGACCTTCTGGTGGGATAGCGGTTCTGGAAGGCAATTGCTACCATGGTTTCGGGTCTCACGAGTCGCTCATCACTGTGGGGTGCTGCTCTCCTGGCACACTTTCAAGTGGCCGAGAGGAAGCTATGAATAAGAGGCTTCATTTCAGTCCAGCTTAATGACTGTGGAAACTTCTCTCAGACAAAGCTCATCACAGTAGCACCTCAGTGTGTCCCATCTTAAAATGCCTCATGCCCACCACAACCTCCTCCACCCTTTCTCCTTCTCTTCCTTCCCCCAGAATCGCCTACCAGAATTCCAGTACTTTGAAGACAGTGACTTCCACTGGTGTTCTGGGTAGAAAGCAATCTGATTAGAGTTATGTTCCCCACCCCTTCCCACGCTTTAGTAAGATTGCTTATTGCTTTATTGGAAGAACTTCAAGCAAGGCAACTAGAAAATGGTCTAATTCAGGGTTTCTTAACCTCAGCACTATTGACATTTTGGGCTGAATGGGTCTTTGTGGCCGAACGAATCTCCGTCCGGTCATGGTAGGATATTGAGTAGCACTTTTGACCTCTACCCACTCGATGCCAGCAGTAACCCCTCTCTCTCAGACTGACAACCAAAAATGTCTCCAGATGCAGGCAATTGTCCCCTGGGGAGAGCTGAGGGCTAAATGGCCTTCAGTCGAGAACCACTAAACAGTTTAATCTGTGAAACTTTAGGCATGGTAACTGCATTAATTTTGAGAGAGATTTGTGGAATCAGAACAGAAAGTTGGCTTTCACATGAAATAAAACCGGGACTATTATTATTATTATTATTATTATTATTATTAAGTCCAGACAGGCAGACAGGGAAGACTGGACTGAAGAGTCTGTACCCAGGGGAAAGCCAGAGTGAAAGGTTGTCCACCCTTTTGAAGGATCTGTGCATGTGAAAGGGCCATGAGGATGCATTGGGTAAAGGAAGAAGGAGGACATGAGGAGCAGGCCAAGAAGCTGGGGGACAGTTGTGTGGTATGCAGTGTAATCCCTCCCCATATTTATCAAGTCCTCAGCAAAGTTAATGAGCTCTCAAAACCAAATTGCAAGTGGCTTTCCTTGTGGGAAATTATAGCGTGTGTCTGCTAGTTCAAGACCAAACGGAGAAAGCATTAATGAACACAGTAGCTGAAACAAGGGGCCCTGGAAGTAGGAAGATTGGAAATTTACACAAATCAAGGCTAGGATAATAACTCCCACAAACTGCTTTTGGAAATTTGGGCCAAGTTTACCAAAACTGGTGAAAAAGATAGATCAAAGACCCAAATAACAAATTCTTTTCTTATTGGCATTCAGCACCCTTTCTATCAGTAGCTATGAATAGAAGCAAAGTGTGTGCTAAGGAGTGTACCTCTGATGGCAATTAAGAACTGCAGTTCTGGAAGCAGGGCAAGTGGCACGAGCCCGGGGCTTGGAGTCCAGGACATAGAGTTGAACCCCACCTCTGCCATCTTGATGCTGTCTTTGGGCATGTCAGTCACCTTCTGGACCTCAATGCCCTTATAAGTGAGACACAGATACATGATACCTTAGACTTGTGACAAGAGGCGAGTAAGACCACGGGTAGAAACTCTTTAAAACAAAAATGCTTCCCAAATCGCAGGATTGAAAGATGGAGGAACTAGGTGCTGTCTACTATGATCCTCCTTACAGAGTTTTTATACATGAATAACCACAGGGATGGGAGATTCAGACTTCCAGAAGGAGCAAATTCAATTTGGGACAATATGAATTCAGAGAAAATAATTGAAATGATCTGAAGTTGCCTTTTAATAAGCTTTATCTTTTGAATCTAATTCCGCCAATTGAAGTCACACTGAAGAAAGGATGTCCTTCTGTACATGACAGCCCTTTCCATATTTGAAGTGGCTGTAGGGTGTATGCCCCTCCCCCATTTACCCATCCTAAGGCTAAGCTTTTTAAATGCCTTTAATTATTCCTTATATGATGAATGAGCATCCCTCAAAACAGTGATTCACAAGTTGGAGTCGGGGGTAGAGAGGAGAAGTCCACGTGTGAGTTAGAATCTGGTGGGTAGAGTTTAAACGGTGCACCCAACCGCCTCCACAGAAGACACTAATGAACCCTCTTAGTCCTGGTGGTTCCCTCTAAGTGCCATCCTGCATCTCCCTTCCTTGACATGGCCATTTGGAATTCACCCCTGCCAGTATGGAAGGAGCACTTCTATCTCAATGGAAGTGGTTGGTTATCTGAACGATGTGGAAGCAAGAAAAAAATGGTTCGGAAGCATGGATAGATGGTTAACCTAGTCCAGTCTCCTATTTTCAATAAGGAAACTGTGTCTCAGGGAGGTTGACAAAACACAGCTCCTCAGTCCTGAGACTGTTAGAATAAGGGCTTCTTAACTTCTGTTCTTATGCCTTCCCCAAATCTGTAGAGAGATCTCATCATTTCCACTCTCTTCCAATTACATTCTTATTACCAACGGGTGTTGCAGGCACCTTTTGGGATGTCTGCCGAGCTCCCATAACCCTCCAGCTCTCTAGACCTGCCCCTTGCTGCCATATGGTACCCCCACCCCTGCCCTTGGCCTGGACCCCAGTTTTTGGATCAATAAAATGATCTCTTTAGGAATTGGAATTGGTATTTGAATTCAGCTAGTCTGTCTCAGCACTGAGGCACCCACAACAGCTAGAGAGACAAGGAAGCCATCTTTCATCCCATGGACACAGAAGCAGGGGGAAATACCCTTCAGAGTAGAGAAGACTGAAAGACATAAAGCATGGGACAGAGAAGGGGGATCAAAGGGCCGGAAGGCTCCTGTTGGCTTCCAGGCACGAGTTTAGATCTGCAAGAAGCCCATTTTCCTTTGGGTTCAAGACAAACTCCACAATGTTCTGGTAAATTCCTCTTCTATCTTGAGCTGTTCCAAGTGGACAGAGACTAAGTTGGAGAATCTAAAACCCATAAGATAAAGTAATTCCTATTTCCACCTAGTGTTAGGCATTAGCAATAGTTGTCTTCCCAGGACAATTGAGGTCACTCAGTTTCTTCAATAGAAAAATCTGCAGATTTCTAGTTGACTGGCCTTCTTTGTTTTATTTCACCCCTAGAAAAACTAAGAACTATTTGGGAGATCTTTAAGTTCATGTTGCCACTTGAAGAATTTTTAAAGTGCTTTGAACTTCCTGGACTAAGAGGGCTCTCTATGAGGCCTCAATAACTGAACAGTAATTGCTTAGCTAAAATCGGAAAAGTTTAGTGAGTCCCTCAGCTAGAAACCCAGTTATATTGGTTTATAGTTATATAGTTATATTGGTTTAAATAATTAGGCTTATTTTAAAAATAGGACCCTAGTCTCTCTCTGAAAGGCTTTTATACTCTTTCCTACTAGTCATCACTTCATAACAGTAAATTGATTAATTTTTAAAGCTGTTCCTCCTAGGACAAACTTAAGTTTTAAATGTCAGAAGAATGTTCTGTAGTCATCTTATTCTTGGGCCAGAGATACTATTAGGCTACTTAATTGTAATAAATAAACATGATTTTCACATTAGGTGGTGAACTTATTATACATCAAGTTGACAATGCACTGTAGAATTGTATGCCTGAAACCTATGTAATCCTTGCTAACAGATGTCACCCCAATAAGTCTAACAATAAAAATGAATTAAAAAAATAAATAAACATGATTATTGTCAAAACGGCATCAGATCCCATAAGTAGTAATAATAATTGTTTCAACCCTACAAGGTCGGCCCTGCTCAGGTGGAGGAGTTGGAGCCCAGGTGTTCTGATTCTTCATCCATTGACACCTCCCTCTGCTTACACCTTTGTGTTTGAGATGTCTTGGTGAGAGACAGGAGCTGTTTTAATGGTGGTAATTTACCTTCTTCTGTAAACAGCACAGTGGACATCTTCGTTTTAAGGACATAACAGAAGTTTTGACCAGGTCTTTAGTTGAGGACAAGCGTTTACTTTCCTTGATGTAATGAGATTACAGGCAACGCGTTTTTATTTCTGAGTGTCACTAACACATCCAGCCTGGGAAGGTGAGGGAAGGCTGAGGCGTCCGCCATTCCTGCCTCCGGTTCACCGGCTGCCGCAAGCTGTTTCCTCCACTGTGGGAGCTTCCCGACAACTAGCGCTCACTGGACTCTTTCCAGTCAAGTTCCCGGCCTTCAGTCTTTATGGAGACCACACTAAAGAAGATTTCCGAAATCCTGCTTTCTCACTGCCAAGCTCAAAGATTCCTATTGTGCCCATCACCCACCCCACCCCCACCTCTCCTTGCTTCTTTGGCCTCTGCAGCCTCTCCCACTTGTTCTTGCACCACTGGCACCTCTGCAGGAAAAAATGCAAATTTACCTGAAGCTAAAGAAGCTTACATTCAGAGCCCCACCTGCACAAGCCTCAAGGCCTTGGGAAGACCCTAGTCATTTTCTTTTTGTAATTTTAATTTCTTTTCTTTTTGATCTGTACAAAGATAACATGTAACAGGTACCATTTACAAAAGTGACTGAAGACAGTAACTCACCCTCTAGACTCAGCATGACTCAAGTTCTTAGAAGAGTGATTTTCGTTTTTGTATTTTAAGATGTCCCCTGGGAATACTATGTAGGGGGTGTCTTGAAATGAGAATGGTTTGGGCACTGTGGACTAGGGCATCTGTTCTAAGCTCAAGCTGAGTGTATGAAGTGGGCTCTGAGTGCACTGAGCCTGGGCACAGCCTCCTTTCTCCTTAGGCCCCACTGGACTGGAAGAAAACAAGTGCCAGGAAAATAAACCTGTAATGGCAAAGAGCATGGGAAGTTAGGATGACAATTTCTGAAGGTGGAAAGGAGATGGAAGATATTGGTGGGCGGGAAGGGCAAAGAAGGGTGACAGTGGAGGCTGGTGTCATCTTGCTGCAGGAACCTTAGATGTGGGGTGTAACTGGGGTGTAATTGTCTGAGGACTAGCTAGCAGCCACTGCCCTTGCGTCTCCCACTGCCTCTCTCTCCCGTCACTGCCGGCAGGTTCCCAGCAGGCAGACACCAGGGGGCGCTTCTTCAAAGACTTCGAATTAACAGCCTGGCTGAGCTTTAGCTTCTAGCAAGGGTCTGAGGCTCCAGGGTAACCTCCTCCTTATGCTGGCTTGTGCTACTGTGCATCAAGGGTGGAGAGGTAGGGGAATTGCCAGCCTACCGCCCAATTTCTCACTCGTCTATCCTAAATAAAGCACAGCCAACAAACCAACAAATCCCTTCTGTTTCCCTTTCCAGTAAGAGAAGTCCGTGGAAAATCCACAGCAGCTTATCAGCATGAGTCACAAGTTCTTAACACACACTAACATCCAGGTATCCCCAGACCTTCAGAAGAAAATCAGCCACATAGAGGAGAGTAATGAAGATACACGAAGACAATTGACCTTGGAGGAAACAGCTAAGATAAAAAAAATGAAAGAAAATTAAATAAAATGTCTAATTATTGCCTTCAGAAATATTCAAGAAAATATTGCATATTCATAAAGTAAAAACAGAATACTACTTACCAACAGGCAGAGAACATCAAAGAAATGAAAAATATGATTGTTGAACTTAAAATCCCCCAGAATAGACGGAAGCTGGAGTCAAGTGAATCTCCAGAACATATCTCCAAAAATTAAACAGATGAGAAATATGTAGGAAAGATAAAAGGCATAGGTGATCAGCTGGGAAGTAAAATATGTGACCACTAAGAGATTCAGAGAAAATAAAAAAGAAGGGTGGGTAATCACTAAGACATATCACAGGAAAATTTCTCAGATAAAGCAGACGTGACTCATGAGACGATCCTACCCAGGGCTAAGGATGTCAGGGTGTAATGAGCACACAGAGCCCCAGTCAGAGGGACTCTCAGAGTATCTGGATGAGGAACTAACTGAAAGCTCCAGGCAGAAAAGACTAGGGTCGCCTGCAAGGATCTAAAACCACACCGGCTTCATTTTAGAAGACATTAGAGCCCTTGAGACTTCACATGTAAAACGCGGAGTGAAAATGGCATTTCCCCCCTTCTCTTCTGGGAACAAAAACAAAGAAAGAAAAGGAGAAAGAGAAACATTTTCCATCTCCAACGTACAAGCAACAGGAGGCAGCATGAGTCTCAACTGCAGTAGACATGGAAGCAGTGTAGGCAGGTACAGGGGACAGGAAGACACAAAGAAACTGCAGGTCACAGGGCTTCAGAGTAAGTGTCACACTATCAAAAAAAAATATGGTCATCAGGCCTCGCTTGGCATGAAAAAGACGTAGGAATAAAGCCCCCGGATAAGATGCACCTGCAGGAAGCAGTGTGTTGTACTGTGAATGCCTCACGCTGGCCTGTGCCTGGGACCGGGAGACAATTACTCATGCCTACCCTCGTCCTGGTGAGAGTTATGCCGGCAGGACAGGCCCCTGGGCCCCTGACAGACATCCTATAAATAGCTGATTAGAGGGGACTCACCACAGTGGAAGATGAGTCACAATCAGAAAGAAACCAGTACAGATCCATAGAAAATAGCTTAAGAATAAAATGTGTACGTTAAGGAAAAGGAACAACTAAAACACATAGCTGAAGAAGCAGAAGACTGAAGCATGAAGAGAAGGAAAACTGTGACCAAGCATCTCCTGGAACAAAAATGTCTCCCTTTCAAACTAAGAAACACACATGAGGCAAACAAAAGAACACAGTGATTTTTTTTAAAGGAGAAGCAATTATAGCTAGAAACTATAGTATGAAATATGACAAAACTAACACCAACTTCATCCTTCTTGTCAGTGAACATCCAAAAATAAGTGCAAATCAGCTATTAAAATAAAAACCTGGCTGAATCACAAAGGAGAACCCAGTTTTATACTGTGTGCAAAAATATGGCTAAAACAGAGGGATTTAGAGGGTTTATGATGAAAGGATGGGCAAAGCTATGCCTGGCAAATGATCCGGGAAAAACATTAATATGTGGTATTTTTTAACTAGGTAGGATAAAGAACCAAAATTAGCTATAAAAGTACCTAAGGAAAAGGACCGGTGGTAATGGAGGTAGTGCTGGTTTGTATGTACATAGACACATCAATGAATGAATTAGAAAGCCCAGAAATACACTCAAGTTCATATAGAAATCTACTGATAAAAATGACATTTCAAATCATTAGAGAAAGGATTAATCCACATGTAGTCTTCAGGCAACTCAATAGCCATCTGAAAAATAACTTTAATTTATACCTCACAACTTACATCAAAATAAATTCTAGATCAGAAAAAAATTTAAAGCATGAAAGTAGTAAATGAAAATATGAGTTTTTTAAAAAATAATACAAGAGAGGGAGGTCGTTCTAAGTATTACATGAAACTCTAGAAGAGGGGTTCCCTGGTGGTGTAGTGGCTAGGCTTCGGTGCTCTCACTGTCGCAGCCTGGGTTTGATCCCCGCTCAAGGAACCAACCAAAAAGAAAAAAACTCCAGGAGGATTAATAAAAAATTTTTTTAATAAAATAAAAGATTAATAAGTTTGATTATATAAAAACAGAATATATGGTCAACAAAAAAACAATGTAGACACAATCCAAAAACAAAATAACCAAACTGGGGTATTTGCAATCTATAATCATAGACAAAAGGCTAATTTCTTTAATTAAAAAGGAGTACCAACAAATAAATACAAAAGACCACAGACCCAGTAGAAAAATGAGCAATAAAGATCAATAGACATTTCACAGTGTAAGAAATGCTTCAAATTATGAAAGGTTGCACACACCAAGAAATGCAAATTCTCATTCCAATGAGCTCTGTGGTGAAGTCTGCAAGTGTCCACCAAAATCCATTCTCTACTTTCTTGGATATGTGAAGGCCGTCCAGAAAGTATCCAGCCATGTAATGTGAAAAACAGAGGCATTTATGGCTATTTTTTCCAGACAGCCCTCGTATGGCTAAATGCATCTGTGTCTCTCCTTTGCAGCTGGCAGTGGCCATTGGTTAACTCTTCTCCGGGAAATGAGAGTGAAAGAGACATGTGCTATTTCTAGGTTTAGGCCTTCAGACCATGAATTTGCCTCCTCCACCCTTTCCTTGGGCAGAGACCAGCAATGGCCATTAAATTGTCATATCTCCACCAAAAGACGACCTGGTGGGAAGTGGTAGATCACTTGATTTTCAAGCAACCAGTGAGAACTTACTCAGCCAAATGAGGGTGGTTCTTTCAGCATGGGATATACTGCAGCTTAGAGGAAAGAGCTTGTGCACTGGGGCCTGGGACCTATCTTGGACCTTTATGCGTAAGCAGAGGGGCCCCTGTGAATGGTGATTAAGCATGGACTTGAGACAGGGACAGGTTCAAATTGTGATTCTGCTACTTAATCGCTATGTCATGTTGGGCAAGATGCTTAAACTCTGTAAAAGAAAAGAATGCTAGCAATAACATCTATTTCATGGGTTGTAGAAGAATGAAGTGACTTACTATATGCTAAGTACCTAATACAGTGCCTATCTGTATAGTCAGCAATCATCACACAAAGTGCAGGCACAGCACAGGACATGGGACTTGATGAAGGATGGCATGACCGTCTTCGCTAACACTGCACTAATAGTCAATTAGAGGACTACCTGCTTATGCGATGATAATGATATTCTTCAAAGCATTTTTACACTTCTTCAGAGCCAGGGGCACATTCTTTGGACTATTCGCAAACGTGGCAAATCTTTGAATTTGAAGGTAAATTTAAAATTTTCAACACAACCAAAGTAATTTGGAGTCATTATTTTAAATGAAGCGAGTAATTAAGATGGGGCAATAATTCTTACCTAAATGTTAAACGTGCTCCTTGGTATAGTTGTTAAAGCGACATACTGTGGCAGCTGCAGCTCCAACAGGTTCAAACCTCAGCCCTGCCACTACTTATAAGAGCACCTGGGATGATCATTTCAAGTCTCCAAGCCTTGATTTCCTCGTTTGTAAGATGGGGTGACAGTAGTTTGAATGTCATGAGGTGATTACAGGGTGACTGACTGTCTCAGTTTGTTCAGACCTGAGGGTTTCCTTTGACACTAGAATAGGAATAGTTCTGGGCCACCAGGCTAGTTGACTTCCTAGAATCTAGAATTAGAAAAGCCTTGTCAACACAACACTTGGTGAGTGTTCTACTAATTAGTCTTTTCCATTTCTCATAAGTTATTTGTAAAGACAGTTTAGAAGTAATGAAGTTTTACATGAAAAGAAATAATGAGATTATGACAGACTGCACAGTGTGGCCATGTGTCTGAGCCTGTGTAATCCCCTTCCACAGTACCTCTGGGTTGGACCACATGACTTGGTTTGACCAATTGGACACAAGCAGACTCTTGAAAAGTGCATGGATCTTGGGGTTTGCCACTCTTGCTGTGGGGAACCCTTTTGTCACAATGTGAACAAGCCCAATTTGCTTGCTTGAAAACAACTGAGCGAATGGTGGGAGACTCAGGCTGTCCCACTCATACTAGTGAGTGGGGCCCTCCTAGACACCCAGCCCCAGGAGAACCACGCTGACAATGCTCAGAACCAGGACAATGATGCCGACTCCTCTAAGCCACGAGGTGTGGGGGGATCTGTTATATAACTGAGAAATTTTTGTTAAAAAGTTAATGAATGATGAGGAGTTCCCTGGTGGTGAAGCCGCTTAAGGCTTCGGCGCTGGCGCTGTGTCAACGCTGTGGCCTGGGTTCGATTCCCAGCCAGGGAACTACCCACATACAAGAATAAATAAATAAATAAATAAATAAATAAAAGGACTCCCCTCTCCTTTAAAAAAAAAAAGTTAATGAATGAAGCTGAAGATGTTTAATGCATAAACTCAAGATGTGGAAGTTCTATGTACTGACATTAGAAAAGAACATAACATTTCATAAAATTTAGAGCTAAGACTGAAGAAATAAGGTTTATAAAGTACAACTTTAACTTGGAACCACCATGGTCTCTTCAAGTGTTTGTTTTTCCATTTAAAGGGCTACCTCTTACAAAGTTCCTCTTTGTAAGAGAATATTTATTGTAACCAAATTCAGATGAGGTATCAGAGACTTACCTCATCTTTCGTGTGCATTTGCATTCAAACAAGGAAGTTTGTAATACAAATGTAAAGTTCTGAACAATTAATATTAAAAGTAGAACTCCATCACTGGGGTCAATACTTCTGATGGGTGTTCTCACAGTGCAGCCCCCAGGTGAGCCACTATCCTGTTAGCCCCAGGACTACTCCAGATCTCCTCCCCACTCTTAGTCCCTGGCAGACTGGGACTGTTGGTCACTTAATTCTGAGAACAATGGTAAAGTATCATTTTGGAACTTGATAGAAATACAAATTCTGGGCTTGTCTTACTGTTAAATCAAAACCTCAGGGACTGGGACCCAGTTAGACCCAGCCTTCCAGGCCACAACAAAGCAGCTAAGGGTTGAGAACCCGCTCCAGGAGGTGCTGGGGTCCAGGCTAGTCTGGTGAGGGCCCAGGGAGGTCTTGAGTTTAACCAAAGTACTTGTAACCTATTAGCTGGGCAAGTTCTGGAATAACTCCAAATGGCTGGCAAAGCTGTGGTCTGACCAAAGAGAGGGGTCCTAACTCAGTCCCAGATCTGCCAAGGCTCAGGAGCCTGAGTTTTCCCGAGGTGCGCTGTGGCCACCTTCTGGGCTTCTCTTTTCACTTAAAGACATTGGCATGCTTTCTAGCAGGTGGCACATGCTAATCACCCCCATTAGGAATCTGAGTAAATCCAACAGTTGACTGAGGTTACTGAAACACCAGTTATATATTTGCCAAGCACTTGCAGTCAAGTTATGCCATCAGCAGCGATCAAGAGAAACTTGTAATTGGCATAATTAGTACTTGAGTGCAGTGGTGTGTCATTAGATGGAATACTCTCTTCAGCACCAGTGACACTGAGACTGGTAAGTACAGACATTTTTAAGGAAAAAAATTAAAGGATGACATTCTGAAATCAGCACCTGTTTACTCAATTACATTTTAAAATTTACTGTGCTTTGTCAGTAATATGACAATGTTGCCTAGTCCTGGTAAAAATCTATGAAATGCCTTTAACCGGGACAGAGAAGAAACTAAGATGATTTAGTGATGTGTGTGTGTGTGTGTGTGTGTGTGTGTGTGTGTAACCAAAAATGCAATCTCTTTTATTTCTTAAGGAGAAAATTTGAGGCAGAGTAAAGAGAGTGGCTATAAGTTTTTGTTATATCCCCATTATTTCACAGATGCCCTAAAATAAAAAGCACACAGTATAGGTTATTTTCTGCTACCTGAGAAATTGCCCCATGTGATATTATCTTCTGGTGACTTTATGTGTGATTGCCTGTAGACTGCGAATTGGAGTCTTTTGCAAAAGCAGTAGGGAGCAACGATTATGGGGCTGCTCTGAGCATGACCATGAGTTGCAGAAGGCAGAGCAGATGTGCCATGGGCCCTGAGCCCCCAGCTTGGCCACCGGCCAGCAAAGGAAACTTGTTGAGTCATGGTAGCCTGTTAGAGCCATGATGAAAATAGTGCAAGTCCCACCCACAACCAGCACCACTGAGAAATGTGGTGGGTCAGCGTGCTTAGTGCTCTCACCAGTGTTGGCTGCACGCGGACGCTCAGAAAACTTGGCTGCTCTCATTACTTCCTGGATTCTGGGAGGAAAGTTAGCATTGGGATTAGCAGTAACATGGGCCTTCTCAGAGTTTTGAAAAGATAGTCTTGTAACTCATCCCAGTAACTTAGTCAGGAATTAAGCATTTCAGTATAGCTCAGGGAAGTTAAATATAGCTGGTGATTCTTGCCAGTGCTCTGGTTGAGCTGGGTCTTGCCAATTACCTCTGAAAGTCTCATAGAAAAGTCAAACTTTCAAGGGCATTATGACTATGGTGGGGCATTAAAAAAATCTGTTAGTGCAAACGCCTTTGAATATCTCAGTTACCTTAAGAAAGTCTCATGATAATAATCACACAATCATGTCTATCTACATACAGTTTAAACACAGGCATTTAGTTTAGAGAACAAAAACTATAAAAATAAAGATGAAACAAAAGTATAAAAACCTTGAAAAGGAAGGATTAAATACTGTCCTTTACAATAGAAAATTCAAAATTCTATACAACCACTTTTTATATTTCTAGTTCATGGGGAAAGATACAGGTGATGCTCATATATCCTTAACAAACGAAAACAGAGCCAGAAAGAGTCAATCTGAGATTCTCATTTTAAGCTGGAGTAGTTGCTTCTGCTTACTTTTCCCAACTCTCTATCTTAAACCCAATTAAAAGTAAAAGAAAATAAATCTGTATGTGTTTCCTGACTTGGGTCTTTTTAAAATCTCAGCATTCAGGGCAAGAAAAGAATCTGGGGCAATCCACCAGCAAGGTATTGTCTTCGGGTTAGTTGTTCAGAAAGTGTGCTAGTTGCTTCGCATCTCCTCACCACCTGAAAAACCACCAAGCTATAACTCTGGGACTCTCAACTCAGTACTTAAAATAGATATTGGCCATCAGGTTCAGAACAGCTGTTAAATTAGAAAAAGTCCTCAACTACAGCAACAATAATCGTGCCACAACAGATCTTAATTCTCTTTTGACCCACCTTTTAATTTCCATTTGAGTCTAATAACTTTTCCTTTTTCAGTTTCTTTTTAAGTTGCTTATTTGAATGGGTGTGAAAGTAACCTCTGTGTGTATGTGTGTATGTGTGTATGTGTGTATGTGGAAAGGAAGCTCAGGCCAGAGAAAACAGGCCACACATACAGATGGAAGACTTACTTTCTGGCTTCTGTAACTGTATTGAGGAGGTTGGAGTGGTAATTGTTCTTGTCTCCCTTGCAGGAAGCCTTCCTTTGGAGAGCAGGAAGGAAGTGACTGGCGATGAGTCATCCAACTCAGGCTGAGAACCCCTTCAGGGATGGCACATAAAATACTGAGAATGATGGTTTGCTCAGGAAGCTAGGATCAGTACCCAAGCATCCCTGAGTTTCATTCCTTTCTGTTTTCAGATTTGTGTTCACCAGGGAATGAGAACGACAGTGTATGAGGTTCCAAGAGCCTGACCTTTGATTCTCAGAATAGAAAAGGTGCTCAGTAAAGACTGGACATTTTTTTTTTACAATGAAGAACTGCTGCTTAAAAGTTCATAGACTAGCTGTGTGGCTTTGGGAAAGTCACCGAACCTCTGCTTTGTGGGTGGGGTCATAAGGAACTACCCCTCTGCTGTGAGAGTTCAGTGAGGTCGAAAGCATGACATGCTAGCATGCATGGCTCACAGCAGATGGCAGCTTTCAATATCATCAGCACTATCATGCTTATTACTATTATAATATTTGTATATGTCAATTTATTCATGAAGCAGATTCTCAAGGATTTGAAAAAGACTAAAAGCATCATAGGTCTGAATGCAGATAAGTGCTTTGTTTCTTATTGCAAAGTGAGTTCTACACTAGATATTTTCATCCCACAAAGTCTGAAACAGACAATAAGCAATCAATTACATATATGTGGGCTGTCCAGAAAGCATCCAGCCATGTAATACATGGTCCAGCAGAAATAACTCCCAGACTTGAGTTATGATTTTATTACAGAATTATAACCATACATGTTTATGGTTACACAAATAACGCCCCTTTTTTATGAGCTGGTAATCTATGCCAAATCATTTATTACAAAATTATAAGCATGTATGGTTATGATTTTGTAATATAATTATAACTCAAGTCCAGGCATTACTTCTGCCAGAACTTGTACAAAAATCAGAGGCCTTTATTGAAGAAGATATAAGATTCAAGAAATACTAGGGCTGTCTAGAAAAGAAATCCATCCATTGTCAACATAATAAGAACAGTTACATGGCTGATTACTTTCCGGACAGCCCTCGTAAATGGGCGTGAGGAGGACAATTATTTAATAGAAGGTAGTCAGAGAAGTCCCTCAGACAGGTATGATTTGAACAAAGTCCCAAAGTAGGAAGAGAGAGCAACATTCTGGCAGAGAGAACACCAAGTGCAAGGTCCTGAAGCGGGAGAGAGCTTGAAGGAACACCAAGGTGGCCGGTGGCCTGCCACAGTGAGAAAAGGAGCGGTGGGAGGTAAGGGCAGAGGATGAGCACCGGGATGACAGCAGGTCTTGTTTGCATGGCAGGGGTCTGAGATTTTAGAAGGGAGGCCAGCCCAGCGTTTGAGCAGAGGAGTGACGTGGCCTAAATCAAGTTTCCAGTGGATTCCTCTCACTGGGAAGTAAAGAATAGATCTTTATTCCTGTGCTGGGTGGCTCGCAGTGACCATGCTCTAATTCAGCCCAAATTTCTAGCCTGATAAAATAGATATTTATGTTTTAAAAATCTACCTCAACGAGACTGAGACCTCTCCTAAGACTCCACATATTTATTTTGAAGGTAACTTCCAAGTGATCACAAGATCAGAGGACATCCCAGGGGATAGTTAATTCATCACCATAAATTTATATTATGAGGAGTCCCTTTGACTGTGTGAGCCAGAATTTAGCTAGAATTACAGAAGATAATCTGGCTGGAAGCCTCGTGGCTTCCTGTCACAGCTGTTTCCCAAACATGGTGCTTCAGTCCAGGAGTCTGGTCTGTCCTGTGGGGTCCTCCAGTGGCCTTTCCTTTCTTCTGCCCAGTCTTCATAAATTGGCTGTCTCTGCAGCAGTCGGTTGGGGTGGGAGAGGCAGTGACAGTGAAGGCTGGAGAACTTTATGGTACCTGGGGCTCATCAGTGATCTCAACTGGGGCCATTATCTCATTAGAGGCACACTGTTATTTGTAGCCATTCATCCCAAGGAAAAGAGGCCCCACTAATTGTGTGTGTTCTTACCTAATTCTGAAAACTGCAGAGAAAGAACTCTGATAAAAGAGTGAAATCATGGCCTCCCTTACCTCATGGCCTTCAAATATGCAAAGGAGCCTAGCAGAGCCAGTTTGGTGGTCCTGCGGCCCGGACAAACCCTGAGAGCCTCAGGTACTTTCAGTTAAAGTACGGAGGTGGATGCCCAATAGCTTCCGACGGGATGGTGTTGGTGTGTAGCTGTCTAGGCCACTGGTTACAACTGTGTGAGAATCACATATCGGGGACAAGACTGCTGGAGATGGGTTTAGAAACATAAAAGTATTAATAGCTTTCATTTAAGAGAGGTGGGATTATGAGTGTATTCTTTTAAATTTCTCTAATTGTTGCTTTTATAGCAATTAAAAAGGATGATGGCAGTAAAACACTTTGGAGTATTGTAATTAAACATATTTTGTAAGGGCACTAAGGGCTTGTCAGGTCCAGCAACACATAACTGCACACAGTTTCCCCATCAGATACACTTTTTAATTTTGGGGCAGCCTTGGAGGAAGAGTTCTAAGGGCTAATATTCTTAGTCATTCTGGGTCTTCTTCCCCCAATTCCTAAATAATGTGTCATGAACAAGTTTGGAAGGTGGAAATGAAGAAGCACACAAGGGGAGAGGACGACATCAGCAGGACAGACAGAGAGCGAAGATCCCACACCTCTCCAGCGCTGTCACTGGGTCTCCACAACTGCCTCCCCTCTCTCAGCACCCTGTCCTGTGCTGCATACCAGCTGCCTGACCAAGAAGACCAGAGCTATAGTTGGTTGTGGGTCCTGAGACACACATACATGGGCAGAGCGGATGGGCTTGGAGCAGGGGTCTGGAGCAGGGACCTGCCCCCCATCATCCCGTCATTCCGTGTCCTTGTCTCAGAAGGGCATGATCAGCCCTGGAGGGGAAGGGGATTCTGCTTCTAGCCCCAGAGCCTCTTGGCCCAGCTGTGTGCACACAGACCTTCCCTCCGGGGTGGAGTGAGAGTCAAGAGGCAGATCTTTGTATGGGTGACAGCATTGGACCAGAATCAGAAGAGAGGGTACCCCTTCCGAACTAGTCCTTTGTCCTGGGTTCTCCCACAACTGCCTTTCAGTCTCTTCACATGAAACACAAACGTGGGATGGGACAGGAAAGGGGAATTGACTTGAATAGGGCATTTCTAAGTGTTGGTCACAACTAGTGAAGTGCTGCTAAATGCTTAACAAATGACTGGATAAAAGTGGGGGTAAGTAAAAATTTCAATTTCCATGGTGTAAATACTTTAAGTTGGGAAGAGATGCAAAGGACAGCTCATTATATAGTATTTCCACCATATAAAGACATTGATAACTTCAAGAGCATGGGTTTATATAATTTTATAAACTTTGTAAGACTATAGAATTTAATTTTAAATAAAAGTTCTGCTTAACAATCAGCTGGCAAAGTTCCTGAAAATTTAATCATTGGATCTTGTGAGCATGTGCCTCCAGTACACCAGTGGTTCACTATCTGAGGGTCCTGAAATTGATTTTTAAAATGAAAGAAACCAGATTAGTTAACATGAAGTCAGAATAGAATATAAAATTCTAGATTTGGGTGAGTGTATCAGGTCATGACCTAAAATGTATTTACTTATGTGAGTGTTTTAAAAGAAGTTTTAACGGTTCTGGAATTGGGACCTCCAGATGCTTTTCTATCCAATTCTAGTTCAAGAGTGATTGTCAGGAGAGCCTCACTGCCAATTAGCATAGCCCTAAATCTCAGAGTTAAGAGAGAGATTGGACTACTGGAAGCCTGCTTGCTCTCTGAGGAAAATGGAGATAAATGAGAAGGTTCTGGAAATGAAGACCCTTGAGAGAACAGAATGCAGCAGGAGTCAGGTTTGCCCCTGGACTCCCTGAAGCTGCAGGTGTGACTCACAGTCTTTAGATGTGGCTAGGTTCCTCGGGTCAAGGGCAGGGTGTTTGCAAGTGAGGACCTTGAGGTTTCTTCTGGGCTCAGCCTTCCTCTCATGACAGCAAGGGAACAGTTTGCTCGCAGGGCAAGGTGAGTAAACATGGGGTCACGCCCTTCCTGTGGGTAGCCAGATTTCAGTCTCTCCACAGGAGAGGATGTGGGCCTGTGTGGGGTTGTAGCAAGAACGGCTATCCACCACCATATTATTCTTTAATTATTTTTTATTTTGAAATAATTGTACATTCACATGCAATTGTGAGGAGTAACATAGAGAGCCCATGTACCCTTCACCCAGTTTCTTTCAGTAGTGACATCTTGCACGACAGTGGTGGCTATGGTACCATATAGTTGGGACATTGCATTGATACAACCCACCCACCTTATTCAGATTGCACCAGTTTTATATGCATTTGTGTGTATGTGTCTAGATTTGTGCAATTCTGTCTCATGTGTAGATTTGTGTGGCCTCCACCACAGTCAAGACATTTCTGTCCCACAGGGTCCCTCCTGCTGCCTTGTTATTATACTCCCAGTTACCTCCTTTGCTTTCCCTGAGCCCTGACAACCACTATCTGTCCCCTATCTCTCCAGTTTGTCATTTCAAGAATGTTGTGTAAATGGAATTGTACTGTGTGCATGATGGGCTCTCTTCAGTCAGCCTTGAGACCCACCCAGTTGCTGTGTATCAATAGGTTGTCCCATTTTGTTGCTGAGTAGAGTTTAACCATTTACCTCAAAGGGCAGGTTGAAGGCTCTTTCTGGTTTTTAGCTGCAGTGAACATGGTGGTTTTGTGTGTCTAATGTCTTTTGAAGGACATTTTCTTCCTACAGAGAAGAGCAAGTTGGTGTGAACATGGGTCCACCGTCACCTCAGATAACCAGAGGCCTCCCCCTGCCCAGAGGTCACTGTGCTTGGGAGGAACTGGAGGCCTGGTGGCATCTGACTTCCTGTTGAAGGAACCTGCGTAGACCCACGTCTGAAGATCCCAGAGTCACAGTTGGTGTTAGTACTTCAGTGACTTCTCCAGGTCTTGCATATATCACAGGAGAGCTGACATCTACCAGGTACTCGGTGGGGTTTGTGGGGTCAGGAGGGTGTAAGAAAAACAGCCCCACCCATGCCCTGAGAGAGTAACTGATGAGAAAGCCACTGAAACTGACTTTTCTTATTTGCCCAATACTGTCCAAATTGCTGTATCATAAACCACATACCAACTTGTGGTCCCCACAACAGCCCGTGCACAGACAGGTACTACTGTTATCCCCATTGCACAAAGACACTTGAAGATAATCAGGAGAGAAGAGTTGTGTTCACATCAAATTATTTGGAAGGAATAGAAAGAAATTCTATATAATAAAAGCAGTGCCAGTCAGTCATTTATCATACTCAAAGTTAAATAACACTTATTACTGTGCACAGATTCTGTGCTTGCTCCTGAGCCCAGCTTTGTCTTTCTGCCTCTCTGTGGTTACTGGGCCTCCTCATCATGCACAATCTGGAAAATCTCCTCAGCCTTCTGTGCCACCCACACCCTTGGGAGTAAGCTGGGAGTAATGGCAGTCAAGCTATGTAAAGGGGTGAGGGAAGACCCCTGGGTGGGCCCATCCAAGGTGGCTCTTCAGTCTCCCAGAGCCACCACATCCTCAGAAATGGGCTTTCAGTTTTTGTGCATTGTCTCTGTACCTTAGAGACCATGTCTACTTCTAGAATTTTTCTCTTATGTTTATCTTTTTTGCCATATAATTCCAAATAGAACTGACTTGAGGTGGAGAGAACACTGTGGAGAAAGTAAACTCTTGTTATTCAGTGGCAACTACATAACTCATGTGAGTGCTTTGAGGTTAAAGTGTGTGTGTTGTACTTCTCTGCCGTTCCCACAAGACCTGGCAGGTTCTGGACACATGCTATGTGTTCAGGAAAGGTTTGCTAAATAAATAAATCACTAAACAGAGTAAATAGTCATTCAAACAGATCATACAGTTGGTCACTGTGTAAAATTGCATTATATATCAATATTAACAAAACCTTGAAGGAAACAAAGAAAGAAAAATATTTGTATTAGAATGGTGGGCACACAAGTACAGTTTTTCCCTTCTAAAGTTTTTTTACTATTATGTGGGTCTCTCAATGTAATGTTTTACAAAAGAAACACGTCTTTCTAATCACTGATAAAATCTGTTTTGCCTGGCTGTGACAATGCTGAAGACCAGCTTAGGACTTTCTGCAAATGTATCGTATTTATGGCTGGGGTTCCAGTGTCTGGTCCTTGGGACAGTAAGCACCTGTGAGTCAGATGCAGGACTTGTGTCGTGATTCTGTTGTGAGAATTGAGTGTCAAAATAGTGGCTTGCAGAGGCAAATCTTCTTCCAAAACAATGTGAATCAAGTACCCCTCTCCTTTTAACTTCTTCTGGGATAATTCAATGGAGATTTTAGAAGAAAAAAATACACACGTTCCTGTCATAGCTAAGAAGACAAGACTTGGAGTCTAGTTAATTGCTGATTTCAGGGGTGTATTAAAAAATCACCCTGGTATTTAGCTACTTAGGGTAAGAAATAACAAGTTAAACATTATTATGATAAAAAACTGTCATTTTGAGCTAATGTTCTTCATAGTAAACAACCAAGGCATTATACAAATCTATTCAACAGGTAAATCCATTAGATATCTAGGCTTATGTTTTCTTCTTAATTCAAATTGATAGGTACATTGATATTAATCAAATAGCATCCCAATAAACTCTATTACGTTTTTTATTAATGAGGATAGGATAGGCTTGGGCCATGCCAATGATTCCAAATCTTTTCTTTTTTAACACTTTAGCTTTTTGTTTGTTTGTTTGTTTTGTTTTGTTTTTTTCTTTTTGGTATGTGGGTAGCTCCTTGACTGGGAATTGAACCCAGGCTGCATTACTGACAGTGCCAGTGCTGAAGCCTTAAGCCACTACACCATCAGGGAACTCCCTGATTCCAAATCTTATTGGCTTTACACAGCAGAAATTCATTTCTCAGTTTTATAAAGATAGCTATTGATCCCATTTGCTCTCAAGGGCAGCTGCCCTCCATGTAGTGAGTGACTCAAGGGTCTAGGCTGCTTCTGTCTTATCCCTGGGTTTCAAAATGAGCCCTCTCCATTGCCACAGCAGAAGATAGACTGCAGAACACTACAGTAGCTTTTCTCAGCTTCCAACCAGATGTAAGGTCACTTACTTTACATTTCTAGGCACACAGTTTCTCCCTGACCTTCCAGGAAGGTAGGCAATGTGGTCCTCATACATATAAGAAGTGATTGGTGCACACTAATAAGTTCTACTGACGTCTTATTGCAGTGGATAGACTGCACTCACTTGTCCCCAGAGTGCTGGGTCTGCTTTCCACCAGCAGCGCAAAACAACTGGAATTTCAAGTATCCAAAAGGGACCTTAGTGTAGAATTGTTCACTATTGGGCTTCTCCTTTGTGTGGCCCAAACAACTAATATTTGAGAAAGATTATTCAAAGGCATGTTATTATTCATTTTTCTAGATTCTCTAAATGCTTTCTCTCATAGTCCATCAAGTCACTAGAGAGCTATGTTGCTTCACTCCTAAGTGCTTGAATAAGTTTTATCAGAGAATTATGATTCAACACTTCCTTTTATTAGATAGTATAACTTGTGTAAGAGACCATATTTCCATCTTTCCCTTTTCACCTTGACTATCAGGAAACTCAAAGCTGAGCTTTGTAGTCATTGTAGTTGCTGTTTTCACTGTACATGTTTGACACAATAGTTTTTTCTTTCAGTGCTTTTTTGGTCCCTTTAAAAATTATTCTATTGTATACTGGTCATTTACTTTATGTCAGTTCAAATCCTGTGGAAGTAGATTGATTAGATATTAATAATAATCATATGATGCTGTGTTAGCAATAAATAAATACCCATTTGTCGATAGGTTGATACTTCTCAGGTATTTCTGGGGGGTTGCAGAAGAAGATTCTATCAAAGAGAGAAAAATGTAATAGTGAGTTATAAACAAAAAAGATTATAGATACATTCTATGAAGTCATCATCTTTTCCTTTAATCCTTCAATGTTCCTTGTCTCTTATTATCATACCTCTAAGGGAACCAATTCTAATCTTTTCCATTCCTTTGTGCAGAACATAGATTTGAGAAAGCATGATGCTTGCACAGTTCTGTGGAGGTTGAGTCTTGTTAAAGAAGTAATCCCAGAAGTATGCTACACAGGTCTCCATGCTTCTTAGAGAGAAAAAGACTCAGGAGAGCCTGTGAATCTTCAAAAACTTATTTCCTACCCTCCTAGCACATGCGTCTTAGAGCACACATGTCTTGCCAAAACCTCTGATGCACTGCCAACTTCTTGCTCATCTGGCTGATTAAAATGATGTCATCAATATAGAGAACCAAACTGATGTTCTGCACACTGTCTAGAGGATCCAGATCTCTTTGGATTATATTATAACAGAAGGCAGGGAAGCCTGATGGGGTGAGATTTTAAATGTGTGCCAGAGTCTATGCTGTGTGATGCAAACTGCTTCTGATTCTCCTTCTTATTTGGGGATGGAGAAGAGTGTGTTTGTCAACTGTATGGCTATACACCATGGACCAGAGGATGTGTTGATATGGCCTGGTAGTGGCACTACAGCTGACACTGCAGCTGCAATTGGGGCTAATGTGTGGTTGAGTTTGTGGTGGTCCATTGTCATCCTCCAGAACCTATCTGGTATCAGAGGAGGGACTGGTGAATGAAATGACCCATTAGGTCTTTAAGAGCAGTCTTGACCTCTGTCTTTCCCCCAGGATATGTTATTGTTTTTGATTTTTCATCTTAGCACCCCACTTGGCCTTCCCTGCTGGGATGACTCTTAATCCACACACCACGGAGCCAATGTGGCTATTCTGAAAATGGTCACATATGTCCATACCAATTTTACCTTCAGTGCCGGGGGAATGATCACTTGGTTGGTCAATGGATCCAGTGGGCCCACTGTGAGCCACATCTAGACCAGGACTCCCCTTATTTCCTGGACCTCACAAGTCCCATCTAATAGGGGCATGATGACTCTCTGGGTCCCTGGGTACCAATGTTGACTTAGACCCTGAGCCCAACAGCCCTCAAAATACTTGGTGTTTCCCTCTCCCAGATGTACAATTACTTGAGTAAATGGCCGCAGTCCCCTTTGGGGAAAGGCCTAGGGGAATCCTTACCACATATACTTGTAGACAGGTCCTCTCCTTCAGTCCGTGGGTTTTGCGGGTAAGATCTGGCTCATGTTCAGAAACTGGGAAAAAGATTGTGACAACTTTCTTCAGCCTCCTGATACCTATCTTTGATTTCCTTTAATTGTATAAATTGAGCATTACTCTTGCTGGCTGGCTACTTGTCCTGCACATGATGCTGACTTGGCTGACTATCTCCATAGCTCTTTGCAGTTCAGGGTGCCCAGGCTGCCATCCCAGTCTTGCTGCTCACTACAATAACTGCATCCACCTTGCTTCTGATGGCTAAATGTCACCACTTGGCCTCTATTATGTCACTACTTGATCATCCTCATTGCTATCAAGGAGCCCAATGCTTCCTGCAACATCTCTATTCTCAGCCTAGTCCTACAGTGGCCAGCCACTGCTGAGGATCTCACCAGCACATTCCTTATCACCTTCGTAAATGAAGTGCCCTCTGGGCTTTCCTAGCCAACGACTAGGTTTACCAGTTTTATGGAGTATATTTACTCTCTTGTGCCATTTCCCAGAGCATTTGGATGCCTTCCTTGCTGTCTGCCATGCCCATTTGGCATTTCCACTTCATTTAGTGTGGAACGTTGCTTTACAAGCTTCCAAAGGCCATACTCGTGGCATGTGGTAGGGTGCCAAATCCTGTATCATGGTTGAATGATCCCATACCAATAAACTCTAACCTGATCTACCTTTATGTTCTGCCTCCCCTGAACCCAACATTCTCTGGATCTAGCCCTGCATGTACTTTTTTAGCTCACACTGGAACAGATTTCCTAGGTCCTGAAACTCCTTTGCCGATAGGATCTTTCTTGTCAGGCTCAGCACTTCTCCAGGTAGATGATGCAAATGTGGACGAGCTAGAGGTAGACCACTGAGGTGTATGCATTGTCTTTCAGAGGTCTGTGCATCATCTTCAAGCACAAAGAGCACTTTAAAAGACACATCATCAGATCTAGAAGATTTAGGGAAATCAGGGATTCAAGATTTTTGAGTGCATTAGTCCAAATGACCCTTTCCCAAGCCTCAGGGTCTCCCTTCTTCCCAACCAGGTTCCTGACTTTGGTACAGCAATCTTCCTTAGGTTGAACATTCAACCTTTTCTTGAGCACTGCTATCTTCATGATTAAGTCCTGGTTCTGATCCATACCTTTTTTTGGTTCTCTGGTTGCAGATGAGAGTATCTTTACATGGTACTAAAGGAGCCCTCTTTTTGTCACACTGTTATTTATATTGGTGATCTTTTCATTGCCTTGTCCTCAGCAAGAGCCATCTGATTCCATAGTTCATATAATGACTGCCTTCCCCAACCTCTCCAATGCTCGACACACTGCACCACTAGTGTGTTTCCTTCCAGACTTCCATTCCAGCTCACCACTGCTACAGCAGGGCTACTGTGCCACCAGTAATGTGTCAGTGGGCATCAGCTCTCGAAGCCCAACACAGAGGTTGCTCCTAGATATACTGGGCCCCAAGTGTCTTATGCTGGGTTACCCTAGAAAGACTCTGAGGCACAGATCTGTGTGCAGTTTAAGGGTACTGCTTTCAGAAAAGAAAAAAAAAAAAGTACTGTGACCATTGGAGGGAAGAAGGATCCAGCAGAGAAGCTGCTTAACCACAATGCAGTTGCTATGGAGGCCTCAGCCAATCCTCTGAGAAGCTGGGGAGCTGGAGTTGCTATTCAGTTATACTGATGGAGACAAAGCCTTGGTCTTAAGGGGGAAGTCTGGATGGCACACAACAGCATGCACTTACATTTACAGAAACCTCCCAAGGTCCTAAAATTAGAGGCAGCAACACTGGGGTTTGTACCAAGGAGAAGATGCTTTCCTAACCTTCACATTTAGCCACCTGTAAACACCACATATAAATGTGATTCAAGCAGATGATTGAAACGTAGAGGCAGGTTTAAGTAGTTAGGGTAAAGAATGGTTCTTAATTCTTTCCACATACTCTTTCCTAAGCATTTTTTAGGAAGTGAGAATAAAGCAGTGAAAAGAACAGGCCCCTATCTTCTAAGCTTGTATTCTGGTATATGCAGTGTGTGTGTGTGTGTGTGTGTGTGTGTGTGTGTGTGTGTGGTGTAGGCCCCTCAAGATAAAGGGCAGGAAGGAAGTGGAGAGGAAGTCAGAAGGAGACCTTGAAACAGGAGTAAATGAGGTAAGCAAAGGACCCTGCAGATGCGGGGGGCGGGGGTGGGTGGTCAGCGAGGACTGACAGCAGTGCACTTGGCCCAGTCCCCCACAGCCAAACCCCCTCCCGCCCACCCCCTGGTCCCCTCCCCACTACCCGCCAAGTCTCTCCCGCGCTCGGCCTCCCGCTGCCCCCGGTCCCGCCCTTCCGGGCTGCCTCTCTACCCCTGGGTTCTCCTGCCGTCCCTCCAGCCACCCAAGCATCCCCTAATCCCCCATTTCCCGGTCCCTTCCACGCCGCCCCCATTCCCAGTCCCTACCCTCCAATGAGACAGACCCGCCCCTCTCCGGGACTAGGCCAACGGAGAGCTGCGATTGGGTTGTGGACGGAGCCGTCTCGCTCCCTCCTACTAGCCCTCAGCCAATGGGCAGTTGGGGGTCGCGCTGTGGGCGGAGCTGTAACATCCCTGCCCCTCTGCGGGCCCCGGCCAATGGGTAGCTGGGCAGGGCCAATGGGCGGGTGCGAGGGCGGAGCCTGCGGGCGGGGGTGCTGGGGACCCGCCGGGCGCTGGGTAGGGCGCAGAGCGCGGCTACTGCGCTGCCGCTGTGGCTCCGGCTTTTCCGCGGTGCTCGGCGAGCGAATTCCGTCCAGCATGGCGGTGGAGGAAGAGGGTCTCCGGGTCTTCCAGAGCGTGAAGATCAAAATCGGTGAGGGCCCGAGAGCCGGCGGGGACGGCGGGGTCTTCGCGGTCTGGCGGCAGGCGCCCCCAGGTCTCCGACCCTCTCCTGGAGATGCGCGCTCCCGGGTCGAGGCCCCTCCCCACTTCCTGGGTACTGTCGGTCCGCCAGCCGCGGCCCCTTTCCCACCTTCCCCAGAAAGCGGGCTGGGCCGAACCGGGCCCGCGACTTCGGGGGACGCACCTCTCCGCGCCTCCCCTGCGCTGCGGGCGGCCCCAAGTCCCTGGAGGCGCAGTGCAGGGTTGGGGTCCCCTGTACGTACGTTGGAGGAGGTGCGGTGCAGGACGCAGGTCCCGTACCATCTAGGAGTGTGTGCCTGTGTGCATGAGTGTGTGCATAAATGCATGCGGGCGTGTGAGGACTCTGGATGCGTGCGTTTCAGGTGCCAAATACACTGGCATCAGGCTTCGGCATCTCCCCTCAGCTGCTGCACCCAGTAACTTCCATTTCTGGGAATGTGTAAGCTCTTCCACGAATTTCCCTGGGGGCGTGGGACCGGGTCCCGCTGCTGACTGGTGCCTGTGTGTGCACACATTTTGTGTAGGTAAATGTGTGACTGTGTGTGCATATGTCCGCATGTGAATGTATGGAGCGCACTCTGGCCCTGGGCTCTCTCTGGGCAGGGAGACACTGAAGCCACCCCTCCCCCACCTTCCATTGAGAATTGGCTGGCTGAGGGGAGCTTTTGGCCACCAGGGCCTGCCATTCGGGTCATGTCATCTGGGAGGATTGTGCCTTTCTTTCTGGACTCAGCTCAGGGAGGGAAATGAAATGCAGCTGGAGTGGGCTGGAGAGCTATATCTGGACTTCCTGGGTTTACCTGGAGAGATTTGCTTTTTCCTAGTTCTGTTTTATCTTGGGAGAGTGATGTACAAATCCCCCCCCCCCCCAAACAAAAACAAAAACAAAAACAAGGTCTGTGCCTGGAATGACTGTTACACATCAATGCCATAAATGGGGTGAGAGGACAGAGAGTTCATGTTAGGGCTTCTGAGGACCCTGAGTTTTGCCATCCTCAAGGTCCTTGCCTACTGAACTCCTTTTCCCTGGGAGTGCTCCCCATTCCCATCTATTCCCATGTGAAAAAGGGCTGCAGAGAACAGAGCGAGGCACCCAGTGACTGTGGAAGTGTCAGTTGTTGATGACATTTGATGCCGCCTGTGGAATTCCAACTACCCCAAATCAGCGTGTTGTTTCCTGTCTGCTTTATTTTGGTTTATGGATCATCTCTGAGATGCTGTTGATATTTGGCTCAGAGGCACCGCGGATAGGATGTGGCAGCATTTCAGCCTTGCGGAGTCTGCCTGGAGAGGGAGGGTTTTTCTTGTTTACTTGGTTGAAATCTGCGCTTTCATACTGAGAGATTCAACATTGTACTCTCCCTGAAGTGAAGACAGGGGCAAGTGCCTCTATTAGGTCCCCTCAACCAAGAGCCCTCACCCAATGCCTGGGTCCAGTGAGTTGTGTGGTGGACAGCACCCCGGAGGATTCGAGGTGCTTCATTAATCAAGGGGAACGGGAGAGGGGCATTGAAGTGGAAATGTGACTGTGGGGGAATGTGACAGGCTTCCGAGTGCAGCAGGCAGGAATGGATTTGGGAACAGTGTGGTCTAGGCCCAGCACAGCTGGCCCAGCACAGCTAGCCCACCTCAGACTCTACTCCAGGAGGGTGCAGGAATGGTGGTTTGTTAGGGAGAGAGCATTGATTTCTTTCCAGGAAGGCATAGTACGTGAAGTAGGAGGGTGAGGAGACACTCGAAAATCCCAGGGAGCAGCCCTACTGCCCTGTCAGTGCACACTTGTGGGGAGGATTCTTGGCCCCAATACAGTGGGGTCTAGTGTGGAGGGCAGGGGGTTGGAGAGCGCCGCTTGGTTAGGTGGTCTCTCTTGTGTGCTCCACTCTAAACAAGTGAGAGAAACACCCGGCTCAGCTGAGGATTAGTGCAGTGACTGGAACATCTGCTGTCTAACCCCACATGGGGACTGGGTATTGTTAGATCCTTTGGACCCTCCCCGCCCCCCTCCCACATTTGGGGGCTGTAGCAGTGAGGCAGAAATGCCTATGTATCAACCAGCCAACTTATTGGACATGGTTCCAGCTCTGAGAAGCTCCTGTTTTGTCTCCTGTTTGAAGGTCTTCACCTACAGTGCTGGGCTGCAGAAGGGAGACACCTGTGTGTTACCTTTGTAGCTGGAGGCATGCAGGGAGGCAGGGCCTACACATAGCATAGACAGGGCACCCTCTGTGTCTGAGCACAGAAATGGTCAAGGTTGTGCTACTGAGTTAGAGCCTGGGCAGGAGACTTGGAAGATGAACTGTGGGCAGGCTGGTTTGGTGTTTAGGCTCATTTAACTTGAGGGAAAGCCTGTAATAGAGCAGGATAACCATGATCCAGAGCATGGTAGGTGGTGTGCTGACTTCTTTCTTTAGTCATCTGTGTGTGGCCAGTCTTGGCTCTGACTTGCCCGAATGCCCTGATCTTGAAGGCATGATGATGAGGGATGCAATAGTTGGTTTGGAGGAGGGGCAGATGTGCATGAGTCCCTGCACACACAGTCACATGCACACTCACCTCTCCTTGTTTGGAGACATGGCCAAGCCATCCATTCATCTCTGAGCCTTGTCTCCAGGCTAGCTGGCTACATGCCCATGTCTGTTGTTGGCCTGCTGGGTGACCCAGGGCAAGTGTCCTCCCCTTTCATAGCCTTATTTTCCATTTGGAAAATGCAGGCTATTATTGTCTACTGCATCCGGTGGGAGCTTATAAGACAGTGTTGTGTAGGCTTACATTAATGCCCACCCACCCCCTCACTCCCAGAAAAAAACAAAACGAAAAATTCTCCCAAAAGTTATAACAGTAAGCGATATCATTACTGGTGCTAGGAAAAAAGGCAGAACATTTTTAGGGGGATGAAGAGTTTTTTAAGTGTGGGAGTCTTAGCCTTTTAGTTCTTAAATAGTTTTGGGAAGTGTGGGGTACTTGGTCTCACTGTGAGGCTAAAGTTAAGGAAAATAGGGGAAAAAATCTTTTATTTTCCTCCTCCCCTTTCTTTTTTCTTCCACCTTTTATGAATGAGGTAATACATGAGAAAGTGCCAAATAAGAGTGAGGTATTTTGATTGTAAGTATTTTGAGTCCTTGTCTGAAAGAACCTGTTGTTTTTCCTACTGAAATCTTGCACAGTTATTTTGGATAGTTATTGTGGACACTTAAAAATCTTAAACATTGTCTACCAATTATTACTGTTTTTACAGCAGTATTTCATGTCATGTAAGACTGAATGCACTTCCTACGAGATGGCTACTTTGAGGAAGTGTGTTCTTTTGACTTTCCATGAGTCAGGACTTAAGCGCTGAAAGGGAAGCAACTTGAAGATTTGTAGGCGCTGATTGGGTGACGATCCCACAGTGAGAGCACTTCTGCTGGGCAGTGTTATGTTGGACCCAACACTCTTTCAGGCATCACAAGATAGCTTCACTTCCTAGTGATATTTTTCTTTTCCATAATAGTTACTACTTGTTTTTAAGTGTCATCTCATCTCAGTAAATGTGTTCAATTAACAGCAATACACAAATGTGTTTCTTTCAAGCTAAAAAAATACCCTAGCCTTGCACTTCGGAGGTGAGAAAAGCCCCCTTGCTGTGTTAACGGTTTTCATCAGGGGTCTGAGGGTGCAGTTTGGATCTGTTTGGTGTGTTGGTGTGTGTGTCCCGTGTGAGGCTGAGCTCTGCCTGGTTCCTTGCCATAGGCCTTCCTCTGACCCCGCCCTTCCCTTCCTCCTTCTTGGAGCTGCTCCTCCTGTGCTAAATGGGCTCAGAGCAGGCTCTCATGTTCCTTCTCTGTAAGATTAGAGCTTATCCACCAAGAAGGGCGATGACAGTCTGGGTCTGGCACAGGCACATCGGAACTGACAGTTCCTCCCATTCAGCAAAACATGTGCCCTAGCCTCTACTCGCCCCCCTCCCCCAGTTGCAAACATAACCCTACCAGAAGTAGGAGGTCCCTTGCTGGGCGTCAAGTGACAGAACAGTAGCCCAGGGTCCCTAGTCAGCTGGTGAGGAGGAGGCATGATGAAAAAGCCCAGACCACGAGGGTTTGGAGCTTAGGGTTTCAGGTCCACTCTGCTAAAAGTGTTATATTTAACCCAATTTCCTTTATGAGACATAGTTACGTGCCCATCACAGGGTCCTGTGAGGATCAGATGAGGTGGTGGCCCTGCTTAGAAAGTTAAAATAGTTATTGTTAGTAGTAGTGTCTTCACAGGGCTAAGAAGAAATTGCTGAGAAAATATTTTGTGAATTTAAGAGAGTAATATAAGTGGCATTAGCCGTGTGTGTGTGTGTGTGTGTGTGTGTGTGTGTACGCGCATGTGTGTGTATGAGACAGCGTAAGGAAGGGCCATGCCCGCCACACGTGGTTCTTGGCATCAGAGATTTTATATTCTCTTGAGC
This sequence comes from Lyroderma lyra, assembly GCA_004026885.1. Lineage (NCBI taxonomy): Eukaryota > Metazoa > Chordata > Mammalia > Chiroptera > Megadermatidae > Lyroderma > Lyroderma lyra. The sequence goes on from PVJL010002794.1 coordinate 112,538, forward strand.
TTTTTGATGCTAAAATTAACCTGGATATTTTATTAACCGAGCTCAGCTAAGCTGCCTGTGCTATTTTTAACCCCTAAGGACTAATGTGCAAAACTGGGCTGTGCCTGGGGAGCAGCTGGGCTCAGGGCCAAGGGTGATTTCAGCCTATTTTGCCTGGGTAGGGGGGTGACTTTGCTGTACATGTGTGGGGATTTGGAGAGATACAGACTAAGTATCTAGTTTGTGTGTATTGTCTCATTTTAATTTAAATTCACACAACTCAATGACATTGAGGTTGAGGAAGGGAGACTCATAGAACTTATTAAATAACCTGCCCAGGGGAGTTCCCTGGTGGTGTAGTGGCTTAAGGCTTCGGCGCTGGTGCTGTCAGCGCTGCGGCCTGGGTTCGATTCCCAGTCAGGGAGCTACCCACATACCAAAAAGCAAAAAATAAATAAATAAATAAAGAAAGAAAGAAAGAAAGAAAGAAAGAAAGAAAGAAAGAACTTGTCCAAAGTCACCCAGCCTATAAGAAATAAAAGTAGGATTTGAACCCATGTTTGTGCGATGCCAATGTTCTTATTCTCCTCACTACTTAATACTGTCCTTTCTCCATGATATCTTGGATTTGAATGGTGGTGGTGATGGTGGTTGAGGGGAGGGTAGTGAAGGGCTGGGGAAGAGAGAAGGGTCCACTTTTAGGGACAGGGGGTGGTCAGTGTTCATGTGGGTAGACAGTGGGGAGTGCTGGCCTTGTTGCTCTGAGACACGGCAGTCACTGACCAGGGGTTGCTGGGTTAGGAGATGGAGAAGAGAGAAATTGTGAAGATGTGGTCTTGAACTGAATGCAGAAGTCCAGAGATGATTCTTTGAGCAGGGCACCGGCTTACAGCCCCTGGGCACATTAGGAAAAGGTGTTAGGCAGGTAAGCTGAACGTGGGCTCCTAAGGTGGCCCTCTAGACAAGATCACTTGGTTGAGAGGTAACATTTGATAGAAAACATTTTAGATTTGCTTCTCTGAAACTAATGAGACATTTGAGTGTATAAACACACCTTCCTGAAGGTACTTGGGGCATGAGAATATTGGCGCATCATGTCTTAGTCCTAAGTCATGCACATGTTTAGAAAGGAGATGGATGCGTTCACTACCGCAGGAGTGGTAGCTGCTAACACCTGAGAAGGGAGGCATGCAAGTCAAATGTCCTGCTTCTGAGTGACCTTGAAGATGGCCAACCTGTGTGGTTACAGTTGGAGCTATCAGGCTGCTGTGGGGTCAAGAGTGCCTTGGAGCCAGCTGAGAAGAACTGGAGACTCAAGACTGAGTTATGACCATGTTTCTTGCTAATTCTGTAACTTCCGACAAATCTAAGTTCTCTCTGCCTCAGTTTGTCAGAGGGGAGAGCAAGACCTTTTTTTGGAGCTTACTGAGCTGTTGTGAACAAAGGTACTTCCATCACTCATTTTTATTGATAGGGATTCTGCTAGTACAATTTGCAATTATTTGTTTATGTTAATGTGCAACAAATTAGAGTTTCCACTAAACAAATACATCAGTAAGAGCCAGTGGCACTTGTGCATTTGCAGTGGCAAGGTCAGGCATGAGGGGAAAAGCAGGCTTGAACTTGCCGTGAAGAGCTTGGAGAAGTGGGGGAGTCATGTGATAAAGAGCTGGGCAATGGACACAGCTGGGGGGGCGCAGCAGTTGGTTGGCTGGAATAGCCAGTGAGGTGTGCAGACAGCCATCTGGCCTCTGGCTGGTTAGCATGGGGCACATAGACAGGCCTCATGGGGACTTACTTGGACATCACTTCCTGCAGGTGCTAGTCATCCCCACAGGGTCCGAGGTGATAGAGCAGATGTAAGATCATGGCACTTGAGTAGGGGGTCCTCAGTGGTTGTCTCACCTTCTGCATCCCCGTGTCAGGGTGGGAGTCTGTACTCAGCACAGGAAAGGAGGAGCTCGCAGCATGACCAGTAGTTAGAGATGTACAGGAATGTTCATGGCAGCACCACCACACTCAGGAGTTCAATGAAAAAATAGCAAAAGTACAAACAAAATATAAATGCCCATTGAAAGGGTGATTATATTATTCAGTGTGGAATATTATGCAGCTTTTAGGGGAATGAGAGCCAGGCCAGACCACGTGACATGCAGGAAGTTCTGTGGGATATGACTAGAAAGAAAAGCAAAATGTGGAAAGTCTATCTCAGATCATCCTCTTAAGGAACAATAAAGCCCAAGTAAGTATGTGTACATGTGGAAATAAAGACCTACACAAGTCCATCAGGCTCACTGTGGTAGGGATGTGGAAATGCTTCTGTAGGAAGAGGGAAGCAAGTAAGAAATAAAAGGTTTGTTTTGAAAAAGCAAGGACATTACTGCTATGCATGTATGTGAAATTTTGTATATAGATTTGTAGATTGAGGGTTTGTAAATAAAACACAACTTTAAAAAATGGAAAGAACAATGTTCTGTAGAGGAACCAAGTCCCAGAAAGATAAAATTATTTACCTGGATGGCAAACGTCTCCCTCATGCAGGAAAAGTGTGGGAGAGGTGGGAGCAGGGCTGCCCTTGCAGTCCAGAAATGAGAGAATGACAAGCCGGAGCGCAGAGAAGGCTGTTGGAGCAGAAGGTACACGGCTAGCTTGTGAGAGGGGCCTTGCACTAGCTCAGACAGGTGGAGCAGGGTTGGTGCTGTAGCTGCTGTGTTCAAGAAACTCTTGACATGGGTGAAAGGGACCTTAAAAAGTCATGCCATCCATGGCAGATGACCCAGTGCTTTCCTTTGCGTGTGAGGCAGCTTCCAGAATTAATAGTTAACATTCAAACTTTGGTATAAATGAAAGTCCCATGATCATCCTTAGAAATAAGAAGATGAGCATCTCCCAGTTCTTGGCTTCCCAGCTTGCTCCGGGCTGGAACCCAGGAAGTGGTTTTCACACGAGGGTTTTTAGGTCAAACTCAAGGCCCATCCAGGGATCAGAGTGTCTAGGGAGCTTTTAGTTTGAGTGTTTTTTTTTTTAATCTTTCGTGGAAATGATGGATCATCAAGATGACCGTGGGATCAGATAATGATTCTTTGTTCTGTAAGTGTCTGAAAATACTAGGCATGTTTCTGCACGCAGGGCTGGATTCCCCAGGGCTGTAGCTCTGCATGTCCTGAAATTGGGCTTTGTCAGTTTCAGTTTTCGAGTAAGCTTATGCCCCACATTGAGGACAGTCAGCATCCTGGTATAAGGGCACAGTTGGTAAATGCTGCATCTCAAATATCTGAAACACACTGTACAGGTCAGTGTGCTCCTAGTAGGCCTGGGAGGACAGTGAGGCGCACTCAGGGTTACCCATAAAATCAGAACCTTTTCTAGAAATAGAACATGGTGCCTGTCACTCCTAAGTCAGTCAAGGAACAACTCTTGTGCCTTTGTTTTCCTCTTCACGTTGTTTCTGTTCCTGTATGTAAAGACTTGTTCTATCCAAAATGTAAAGTATTGTTCTATCTTGGCCCCCAATTACCAATGGGATAAAATCTAAAGGTAAACAAAGTTGCTGTGTCTTTCTTAGACTCCGGTGACTCAGAGCCTGGAGACGAGAGTCGGCACAGCGGCGGTGCTTTCCTAACCGGCTGGTTACATCCCCGTGCGCACTGGAAGCAGCAGGGCTCTCTGCCCAGCAGCTGGGAGTGCCCGCTGATGCCTCTTTCGACACCAGAACCAGGACCAAGTCACTGGGCCTTTCATGAGAACCTTCTCCCTTTGCCAGCCTCTGGGGCTGGCAGGATTCTGGGATTGACCTCAGGCTTCTGGATTCTTCAGGACATTTAACAGAATTGAGGGTGCTGATTATTAGTGTATCTGTTTCTGTTTGTTTTTGGACTCAGTTTTGTCAGTTACAGGCTGGGTGCAATTAGGTGTGATCGTGTGCAGGCCCCTTAAGTCAGGGCTGGTTTCTCCTGCCTTGTCATATCCATGATAAGAAGCCACACAGAGTAACCCCCAGCAAGCTGCACACACTCAGGCCTGTCAATTAGTTGGGGATGCTACACATGCCCTGAAATCTTTTTAGCTTTGTTTTGTGTCTCTGTGTGTATGTCTTCTAAGGAAAAAGATTTCATTTTTCCTTTGTAGCTCTTGTGATTTCTCCTTTTGGTTCCAAATCCACTCCTGGGAGGTACCAGAACAGCCGGTTTGTTGGATTTTGTGTGCTCATTTCCACTCCTCCAGATCAGGCGTTGCTTAGGGAGCCGACATGGGAGTGAAGCAGACATGAGTCTTGTAGGATGTTCTGTCAGAATCTTGAACTGATGCTGTGCAGGGTGCCTCTGAAAGTCACACAGCAATAGAGTGCCTAAGTTGTCTTGTGATGAACTTGTAATTTACCCATGCCCAAGGGTTCTGTGGTTAGTGAGGAACAGCCTGCTTGGGTGTGTATTGAATCACTTCCTCAAACAGGAGATAGCTGGCTTCCACCCTAGGCCTTCTCCTTAGTGAATCTTAAAATGAGCATTATGGGACTTAACTTAGCAGAGCGACACCTTCACATGAATTTGTGGTCCGGGAGAGGCCAGGACACCTGGGGGTGTAGAGCCTGCTGACCCACTTCCCAGCTGCATCTTGAGTAGCTTCACCTGAGTCTATGCTTTGGCCAAAGCCTCTGCAGCAGGGCAGGTGGGAGGGGCTAGGGTGGGGCAGTTGAACTTGGGCATTCAAAAGCGGGGTTGGGGCCCAGGCCCCCAAGCCTCTGGGCATCTGCTTTTACTGGCTCAGCTAAGTTGGGACTTTCCGAGGCTGGGGGAGACTGTGGCATGGAGCTATTACAGAGATCCAGGAATATGAACTCTTCTGGAAACTCCATCAGTATGTGGACCCCAGGGGACCTGGTCAGGCTGGCTTCTTGTTAAGACGCCCGGGTGGGATGCTGTGACTGACTGGTTTTCCCATGGCCTTTGGGATGTATGCTGGGCTGGGGAATTCCAGATCGTGGGGCGGCGGGTGGGGGAGGCGCCTGGGCTGACAAGCTCAGCCTTCTCAGGAGGCCCTGCTGGCCTGTCCTCAGGCCAACCACCATAAATGGTTTGAAACTTAGGATCAACAATTGGGTATTTTATCTACTTTATAAGGGTGAGTTTCAAGGACAGTAAACTCTTGCCTATATGATGTTCACATGGAAAATACACAACACCAACATGCAGTGTGTCTCGGAGTTGTCAGGGCTCACGGGAGCAAAGGGTTTGAGGTCTTCCCTCAGGGCTGCACCCTGGGAGTTAGAGGGTTTAGTTGATGGAGGGAGTCATTCAACTTTGCTATGTACACACACACACACACACACGCGTGCGCGTGCGCGCGCGCACACGGTACACATAGGCACACACACATGAACATGTACACGTGCACGGGCACACAGAGGCACGTGTGCACATGTACACACACACTCGCACACTTATCCACACACGCACACAGGCCGTGGGGCCTGTCTCAGGGGTAGAGGTGCACAATGCTCTGTGCCCAGTGTGGCGGTGGGATGGAAGTGTGAGGGAGGAGCACAGTGGATCCTGCTGGCGGTTTTCCAGTAGCCGAGATTCATGGCACCAGGAAACTGGCCTTGGGTACCAGACAGAGTCAGGTGTGTGGAGTTTCAAAGTGGTCCCTGTTTCTCAAGCAAGCCTTAATCTTTTTCATCTGCCCCACGTGGCAGAGGCTGCAGGGACACTGCAGACAATCATGTGGCTCATGTGCATCTGATTCCCAGGGTGTCTGTGGGTGTGTTTGGGGTCACCTGCAGTCTGAGGGCTCTGAGGGCTGCTTAATGAAGCCCCCACCGCCTGCCTTTCTACTTTCAATGATGGGAGAGCTTTTTCTGCAATTGTTTTTTATTTTTTTAATATTTTGTATTTGTGTCAGAAACCTCTTACTTTTTAAGCCCATAACCTGGGGTTTTTCTTATAACTTTAGTTTTTCCTGTTTGCTTCTGGCCTGTTTTCCTCAGTTGGTTGTAGTCAGGTGGGTGTTCCCAGTCTTTGACCAACTCTAAGGACCTAGGCTGGATTGTGAAGCTCAGGAGTGTATACTGGTATTCACACGAGAGGGTCGTTATTGTTGGGCAAAAGTGAAAAGGAACCCACTGCAAACTTTGGTACTTGAGCTGTAGCGAGTTACAGGTGGCCAGCGGTCTACCTCACCTCATGGAAGTTTGCCCCCTGCACCAGGGAAACATGGTCTGGTAACAATAAGGGGAAGGCAATCCTTGGATGATTCTGTAGGTTTTGATAAGAAGTTCCTTCCACTTATTAACTTGAGACAGACTCAGAGCGGTTTGTATACGGGCTCTTTCTCATACCAGGCTTTATTGGTGCAAACCCTGGGAACTAACCAGCTTGCTTCTGTGAGAGCGCCTAGCCTGGCAGCCGCAGGCACCACCTCCCTGGGAAGGGAGAGGCCTTGCCTGTGGGATTTGTTCGGAGCTGGGTGGGCTACAAATGGCTCGATTGTCCCCTTGCAATTGCGGTTACATGGTGATGACTTCTTAAGAAATCACAGGAGGTGATGGTTCAGAAGACCTCGGGTGGCTTCCTGAGCACCCCCCTAGCTGGCTCCATCCAGCTTGAATCTGTGGCATTCCTTTCTCTGTTCATCATTTCCTGCTCCACTCAGCTCTGCATCAAGTATTTAGAGAAAGAGTTTCTGAGCGTTTGGACCCAAGAATGTGTTTATACATGTCCTCACTGGAAATAAAGGGTCGCGGGGAAAGAGAAAAACCACTTGTCATTATGTTTTTGCTCAGTATCTTGACTTTCTATTTATTTTGTCTCATTAAGTATATTCCGGTGTCTTGATCCGGGCAGCCTTTCTTTCTCTTCCTCCTGCCCTTCCTGGACAAGCAGACCGTTTAGTCAGGGAGCTGAGGACGGTGGCCAGGAGGAAAGAGGAGGCAGAGTGTCTGGACCCCCGGATTAGCTGGTCTTTCATTTATTTCTTTTTCACCTGATCATTATTCACTGTAATCAGTAACAATCTATAGTACAATAGTTCTGTGTTTCTCCTGGTTCTTGTTTGTTTGTTTTGTTTTTTCAGAATACCAGAGCAGTGGTACTACCACCCTCTCCCTGGCTCTGGTTAGCTTTCCTATTGGTAACTGCACTAGAATCTGCCCCTTTTGTGAATGTAAGAATGTTGGTGTTTCTAAAGTCAGATGTATCTCCTGATTTTCAGTAGAGAGGGTCAGGTAACAGGCTCGCTAACAGGTCACTAACTTATCATGGACTGGTGGATGGTCACCTGAGCATTGGGTCTCTGAAGCCCTGCCTCTTGCTGTAGAAGCAAGTCCACACTTCATTTAAGTATCACCATGGCCTCAAAGTGGCGATGGCATTGTTTTCAAATAAATGATTTCAGAACCATTTGGGAAATTTCTATATGCATCTAATTGGGCAAGTCTTGTGGGACATGTAAATATATGTTGGCTTTGTATGTTAGGGTTGGGGGTGGGCCAGGATGGGTGAGCACTCAGAAGTCAGGGTCAGGTAGATGGCTATTTAGGACCACCACAAGGCAATGACAAGTCTGACTGGGGGCATTAATCACAAATACTAGCTGAGGGAAAATTTGTTTTCAAAATTTCTTCCCACTAAAAAGTACTTACAGGTTGCTTAAGTGGCGATTCCAAATCACACAGGCTGATCATTAGCTGAAGTCAGCGCAAGGGAGTTCTGATGGTTACCCACCCTGAGTGTGTCATGAAGTTGGATGCCAGTATCAGAGGCTATGCATGGACCTGTGGAGCCCTAAACTGGGGGTTGCAAAGGATGCAAAGGAAATATAGGCCTTGCTTTCCAGTGTGTGAGAGACATGGATAAAGGAGACAGACTCATCGACAAGGTCATGCGTGTTGGGGATGGTAACCGGGTGCTGCGGAGATGTGCTCTCCCTGGTGCTCGGGTAGACTGAGATGGGTCTGAGCTGCTTGTCCTATACTCCCAGGGACGGATAGCTCGGTGTGCACACGTTTGTGTGCACACATACTGCATACTGTGTATTTTCCAAACCAGAGAATTCTCAGAAATAACAAACTATATATGAAGAATTCATTCTTAATTATATAAAGTGGCCCCAGTTGCATAAGAGCAGCACTTTTGTCATTAGAAATAAATTAAACATTAACTCAATGTTTTACCTATTTTAAGGTTTCTTCTGTTTTTTTGAAAGAATATTTATAAGAATTTATTTGAGGCAAACATAAAATAACGGTGGCAAGCAAGATCTCAAATGTTACTCATCTATTCTTATTTTTTAATTTTTATTTTTTTTAAATTTCTTTTCTGCCCCCTATTTATTTTTATTTTTCACTTACATTTGACATACAAAATTATATTGGTTTCAGGTGTACAGCATAGTGATGAGACATTTATATAACTTACAAAATCCTTATATATAGCTGGTTCCCCTCTGACACCACATATAGTTATTACAGTGTTACTGACTGTATGCCCCGTGCTGCACTTTGCATCCCTGTGACTGTTCTGTGACTATGAATTTGTACTTCTTGATTTCTTTTCCTTTTTTCACCCACCCCTCCTATCCTCCTCCCATCACCCCAACAAATCTAGTACTCATCTGACTCCACCCATAGTTATTGCAACATTACTGACTATATTCCCTGTTATACCCTACATCCCCATAACTATTACTTTGTAACCACCAAACTGAACTTCCTAATCTTCTCCCCTTATTTCACCCCCTCCCCCAACCTCCCTCCCATCTGGCAACAAACCAAATGTTTTCTATGTCTATGAATCTGTTCATGTTCCACTTGTTTATTTTCTTCTTTGGATTTCACCTATAAGCAAAGTCAGTTTGCATCTGTTTGACACTCAGTGCAATATCCTCCATGTCTTTTGATTGGAGCTTTTAACTTTAAATTGAAGGTAATTGTTGATGTGGACCTTTTGCCATTTTATTGTTCATAATTTTACTCCCCCCCACCCCCCATCTTAAAGCAGTCCCTCTAACATTCCTGGTTTGGTGGTGATGAACTTCATTAGCTTTTTCTTGTCTGGGAAGCTCTTTATTTGTCCTTTGATTTTGAATGATGAGTAGAGTAATCTTGGTTGTAGGTCCTTGCTTTTCATCACATTGAATATTTTATGCCACTCCCTTCTGGCCTGCAAGGTTTCTGTTTAGAAATCAGCTGAGAGTCTTATAGGAACTCCTTTATATGTAGCTAGTTGTTTTTCTCTTGCTGCTTTTAGTATTCTCTCTTTGTCTTTAACCTTTGTCATTTTAGTTATAATGTATCTTGGTGTGGGCCTATTTGGGTTTATCTTGTTTGAGACTCTGTGTACTTCCTAGGCTTGTATGTCTGTTTCTTTCACCAGGTTAGGGAAGTTTTCAGTCATTATTTCTTCAAATAGTTTCTCAATTCCTTCTCTTTTCTCTTCTCCTTTTAGTACTCCTATGATGTAAATGTTGTTGTGCTTGATGTTGCCCCAGAAGCCCCTTAAACTATTCTCATTTTTTTTTTTATTGTGTTTTCTTTTTGCTGTTCTGACTCGATGTTTTCTGTTACCTTGTTTTCCAATTTGCTGATTCTGTCCTCTGCTCCATCTAGTCTGCTGGTGATTCCTTCCATTGCATTCTGAATTTCAGTTATAGTATTCATTTCTGACTGGTTCTTTTTTATCGTTTCTGTGTCCTTCTTTATGCTTGCTATCTCTCTGTTGAAGTTTTCACTAAGTTCCCTGAGCATACTTAAAATCATCATTTTGAACTCTGTATCTGATAGGTTGCTTGCCTTCATCTTGTTTCTTCTGGAATTTTCTGCTGCTCTTTAATTCGAGACTTATTTTTTGTTTTGGATACCTGTCTGTATTTGTTTCTGTGTATTAGGTGGATCTGCTACATCTAGTATTGCTGGATAGCCTTATGTAGTAGGAACCCTATGTGGCCCTGGCACTGTTTCCCTGGTCACCTGCACTGGGTGCTCCTGTAGATTATGGTTTGATGCCAGTGCTGTGTGTGGAGCTACTCAGCAAAAGTCTCAGAACACAACAGTGCTGGTCACTGCCACCCTGGGGCCTGCAGACTTAAATTGTTTTTCAAGGAAGATTGCAGTGCTGGTGGGTCTGGCTGCTCACTGGAGAAAGTGCTTCTGGCCTTGGCAGAGTTGGGTGGGGTGGGGTCCCAGTAAGTCAGCAGGGTGGAGCAAGTAAAGCTCAACAGACCAATCAGGTTCAGAATTGGCTGTGTTGGGGTGGGTGCAACACAGGAAATATGGTGCCCATCAGCCAGCTGCATGGGAGGAGGATGTAACACAGGAAAGTTGGTGACTGTCCTCCAGCCCTCCCTCCAAAGCCGCACACCTCAGTCTAAATCCCGTATGCCTCCAATGCCCTGAGTCACCATCCCTCTGCTGGAGCCCAGGGTGAGTTCCCATGAGTCACTGAGTCTGCATGGGCACTTTAAGTGGACGTTTGGGTTTCTTGGAGCCTCCTGTCCCAACTGGACGGTTGGAGTCCCCAGTGTTTTTCATAGTTAGATGTTGTGGGGCTCCTCTTCCCAACACCAGTGCTCTGGGATAGGGAACCTGGTATGGTGCTGGGGTCCCTTGCTCCTCTGGGGGAACCTCTGCGGCTGAGATACCCCTCTTGATTCTCTACTGCTACCGAAGGTTTGGCTTCTGTGTCTGCACCCCTCTTACCAGTCTGGCCATGGCCTCTTCTTCTTTGTATCCTTAGCTATAAAGCTTCTGTTCAGCTAGACGGTTCTCCATGTTGGTTGTTTAATAATTTAGTTGTAATTTTAATGTGTCCATGGAATGAAGTAGGCACAATGTTTACCTACTCTGCCATTTTGGATCTCTTTTTTTATTTTTTTATGGTTAGACTTACTGGGGTGACATTGGTTAACAAAAATACTCCTCTATTCTTAAGTATAAATTCCCCACATTTTAATAACTCTGATGACGGATGCATCTGACAAGTGACAGATTGTCAGTGTTTCCTCTTTCTTAGCAGCAGATAACAATGGTCTGTCTTACACAACTGAGGTTTCTTAGATTCCTTGAAATGTGACATTTTCCTTGGAAAGCAAAAGTTAAGGACTAGGGATGGGGTTTGTAAATTAGCAGGATGGCAGGATAGGACACTGTTTTGTGTCTTTATGTGTGTGTGTTTTTCATAGTGGCAAATTACCTTCAGGTAAAATACAGCCTATTGGACACGGGTTGTGGGGGCAGGCCTGGCTCAGAGGGCTCCAGCTTCTTTCATCAGGTTGCCCTCCAGGGGGACCCCAGGATGTTGCCAGCTTGACAGCTTGTCACCTGCTTCCAAGCCTGTGCATTCTCTTCATGGAGAGTGTTAGCTTCTTCATGGAGAGTGTTAAGCATGCTGGTTATGACTTAGAATTAAGTATTAACCAAGAAGTATAATCACACATATAAATGCACTTTTGCAGGAACGTGTATGTCTGTAGCTACATAGTAACTAGAAATCTGTGTTTTCCCTTGGAATGCAATAGAAGTAGAAAATAGAAGGTGTTTCTGACTCCTGGGCTAGTTATAAAGTATTTAGCATAGTTAAAAAAATTCATACAAAGATGCGTGTGTAATGGAAGAAACTGGATAAACAGAGTGCCATACTACCTCATTTGGACTTTAGGTGACAATTGAAGTTATTTAGCATGTTTTGAATTCCGTAACTTTTTTTCTGGACCATTCTATGGTTTTATCTCTATGACACAAGGCTCTTATGACAGGAAGTGGGTATTAATGAATCAATTAACTATTTTAGAAACTAAAGTTATCTTGTGATGATCCTGCACTTGGAGCACACAGCCCCCCACCCCCCCAGCATAGGCACTAAAACACAAGCATTGCTTTTGTGTGCTGACCAGCCTTGCACAAGCTGGGTGTGGGGTATAATTACTGTAACCCCAGCTGTCATTCTTGGATGCTGAGTGCCTAGTCATTGAGGCACTATATTCATGTGCTAACTATGCCTAGGAGATACTAGAGAAAACTTACTTCTCTAACATTTTAATGAGTCTATAAATATCGGGTCACTGGATGCAAATTTGAGTTGCAGATTACCCCCCAGGAAGGGAAGCCCCCAGTGTCCAGTCCAGGATTTTGCAAGTGGCTAGCCCTCACCTGTGTCCCCTTTACCAGTGGGGCTGGGGCTGGGCTGCATGCCTGAGGTGCTTTCTGCACAAGGACACCAGATGAGCAGGAGAATGTACTAGATTAGCTCGCTTCTCCCCTCCTCAGGGTTAATTGGGAGATCTGGGTAATTTCATTGGTAAGTTAGAACGTCTGCCTTCTCTGTGCACATGGAAATGGGGCTGCTGAGACATCAACACCAAACAAGTTTTGGAGAGAGTATGTTTAAACCACCCTCATGTTTGTACTAAAAACTTGCCAAATATTATTAATGGGTAAGAGTAAACAAAGACTAGTGAAAGATGAAGAAAACCAAGTTGCTTTTGTAAGTAAAATTAAGTACATAATCATGTTCCACTCATTTTGGCATGCATAGTTTAAAGACCAGCCAAGAATAAGGTATTACTTTTTTAGAGGTAGAATGAGAGCCCTGGCCAATTTTGCTCCATTTATAGCAAACGAACGGCTAGGATTTGTGGCTGGACCTCATGCACTGCCAGAGCTGGGAAATGCCCACTTCTCTGGCTCCTTCTGGTCAGGAGCGGTTGGTAATTACTTCATCTCATTCCCACCCTCCCATCCGTTTCTCCTCACCGCCCCTCCCCTTACATGTGTAAGGCCGAGATGACCCAGAGTCCTTTCCAAGACAGTTTTGGACTCAAGTCTAATAAAGGAAACCCCAGGAAATCCAGAATAGAAAGTTCGCACATGACAAGAGGAAATTCGTTATAACCTCCACAGATAAGTTTGTGGTTTGGCTTTCTAATATCACAACAAACGTCAGCTCACCGAGGGCAGGAGTGTCGGTTAGGTGCCCCAGCACCAGACAGTGTCCACTTGGTGCATTGCAAATGCTTGAGAATGGCTGTGGAGTAAATGAATGAATGTTGTGCCAGCTAACAAATCTGTAATGGAAACTGTTTCACCATCTTAATATTTGGGTAACAAAGGCTACCAATCTGGTTTTCTCATTAGCATGTTTCTCTTTTTTAGAAGTTTGTCAAAAGCAACTTGGTTATCCCAGGTAGGGTTAGCAGAGACCTGTATTACATTTCAAATCTATTTCTTTCATTTTACTTTTGCCTTGTCACTGCCCTGCAGTCACAGGTAATGTGCTGTCTGTCCGAGTGACATGTCAGGGTGTCATTGAATGCTTGGAGGATGTGTGGGGCTGTGCGGGGTGTCTGGTGTGCTGGGAGCGGGCCCTGGGGGTGGGGATGGAGCTCTGAAGTCCCAGGTGCTGCCTGTGAGGCTGTCCTAGGAAGGAGATGACTTCCATGAATGAGCTGTACTTGTGAATACAGAGCAGAGAAAGGAGTCACCCTAGCATCCTGGAGTTGGTGTCCCAGGACCACGCTCCCGCCCCCCGCCCCCCGCCCCAGTCTGGAAAGGCTTCCCAGTGTGCTCCCTCAGTTCTGATAGCCTCCTCCAAGAGAGCCTGGCTCTCTCCTCTGGCCTTTGTACCTCCCTGTGTCTCCCTAGCACCTCCATCCTGTACCCCTCCCCAGCCCTCCTGCTCTGTGTGCCCCCAGCTCCCATTCTGTGCCTCCCAGCCACCTTTCCTGTCACTTTGCATGTCCTAGTCCCCACTTCACTGAGGTTCCTCTTTGAAACCCTTTGTGCTGAGAGGTAGCCTGAGCCTGGGCTGCTTTTGCCTCTGCTGTTGTCTGGGGAAGAGGCTGCTGGGTCCATCTGGCGTAGGGGAGAGGAGGTGACTTGCCGTTGCAGGAAGAGCTGGCATGCCCACCATCCCCTCCTTGAATTCTTTCCCTCAACCCTGGCTCTCAAGTGGGCTCTCCATGCCATCAGCATCTTGGGAGTTTGTTCTGTGTATAAGTGTTCAGGCTCCACCCCAGACCTACAGAGTCAGTAAATCTGGGCAGGGCCTAGTGGTCTTTGTGTCCGGGGCATTCCCAATGCAGGGGAAGCCTGGAGGCCCCTGGTCTAAAGCTCACTGTTTCCTTACAGCTGAGCTGAGAATCCAGCGCTTCCTGCCTTGTCATTGGTAGAAAGTGCTCCTCATCACATGCTGTGCTCCTCCTGCTCTGGGAGAGGGGCCCTGACTATCCTGGGTGAAAATCCTCCCTCCACTGCCAGGTTCCAGCTCCCTCAGGGCGAGATGTGAGGAGCTGGCTCAGCTCAGTCGCAGCAGCTCAGGAAATGAGCCCCTTACCGGGAGCCCCCTCTGGGCCTTGTGCCAATACCCATTAGCAGTCGATGGAGGGTTTTGTTCCCTTACCTGTATTGGTCTGATTACATACCAGCATTTCCCTTACGGACTGCCCAGTGTCTCCCAGTCTTGGGTGCCCTGTGGGGTGCATGATTCCCAGGGTTTACAGGACCGGGTGGATCGGTACCACACACCCGACCACACACGGGCTTGTCTGCCTTTTGCTTTTATTTCTTCCCCTAAAACACCCACTCTGCTGCTTCGTCTTTGGAATTAAAGGATAGAAGGAAAACTGTACCACTTCCAACAGCATAAATGGAAGCTAGTTTAAGTTGATCATGTTCTATTTGGAATTACTGCCGTCGTGTGTTGTGACCCCAACCACAATTCGGAATTTGATGTGCCCCTAGAAGTACCGGCTCTGTTCAGATTGCATCAGGGAGAACCCTAATTACTGACCTTGGATGGAGGTTTACATACTCTGTTATTACATTTGAGGTTTTTTGACCAGCTTGTGTGGTTAGAGGCTATTTTGGAAAGAAAGACTGTCACACTTGTAGGCTTTTTCGGGTTGTGTAAGGCTGGGTTCTGCGTGGGAGTGTGGGAAGTGATGCTTCTCCTAAAGACAACACGCCACTAGAATTTTGTCTACGGCTCATTTGTGGCATCAACAATTTGCTGTTCTGTATTGTAGTTTTAATTGTTTTACCCTGAGCAGCCCTGAATGATGACACATGTCAGCCCAATGCCTTTTGTAGAATCTCATGGTCGAAGTCCCATGTTTAGGATCTCAGCGCCAAAATCTCTCCCATCACCCCTGCTGGCTGATCACTATTTTAGGGTAGGTTCACAGTCCCCAAACAAGCATCAACTAGGGGTAAGCTTGTGGGATGAGGCCCTATCCAGGTGCCCTTAGGGGCATGTGGAGCTAAATGACTGAGTGGATGTGTCACACGCTATGCTGGGTACCGACTAATGCTGCCAGCCCTGACAGACAGGCTGACCTTGTTGTGTGAGACATTCACACTCACACATGCTCTGCGATGTTCATGTGCAAAACGTGCTGTGGTACCCCTTAACCCAGGAGAAGCCCCTGGGAGTCAGTCAGGCAGTGGTACCCAAGCTGGTGCACGTTGCAGTCCCCTGGAGAGCTTTAAAACCTCAGTGCTTGGTCCACTGACTGAGGACCTGATTCCATGGGTCTGGGCTGGGGCTTCCACACACTTTCAAAGCATCCCCCTCTGCGGGGTGGGGGATCTGATCTCAACCATGGTTTACAGGAGGAGGAGGAGGAAGGCAGGCATATGATGAGGTGGAAGGTCTTTTGTTGAGTCCTCCTCCCCTTCTTTCCCCTCATGTCTCTGCTGTAAGGGCCTCTGGCTCAGGTGCTCCTCACTCTTGTCCCCGGAGGATTGCCAGCAGTTGTTGGCTTTGAGACTTTTGGATGCCGTGTGTGTGTGTGTGTGTGTGTGTGTGTGTGTGTGTGTGTTTACAAAAGTAAACATTTTCATTGAGGAAGATTTGGGGAATATGACAAGCAAAGTTAGAATATGAAAAATTATAATTGCACATTGGGTGCCTTTTGCATGGGTGAACCCCCGAAACTCCCTTTCTACAAGGGAGACTGAACTGTCTCTATGTCTGTGGGTAATTAAGACATAGGGCATGTTTATGGGGTACCTGCTGCAAGGATGCTCTGAGTGTGAATGTCCCATGTGGGTTCACACCTGTTGGTCCTGTGCTTAAGCTGGGAGGTCCCTGCTTATCAAAGAGCACCCCTCCTTCCCTCTCTGCTTTGGAAGCTGGAGCTGGAAGACACTGATGACAGTGTGTAGAGATTTGAGGGCCTGGCCTCAGCTTCATACGTGGATGTGCAAGACCTTGGTGCATTGTCAGGAGGACAGGTTTAAAATCACTTGGTCCCCAGTTTAGTTTTAGCTTTGATGTTGACTAGTTGTGTGCTTTGAGAGAATAGGAACTTCGCCTCTCAGCCTGGATGTCCACACAGCTAATCTACTTGGGTGGGAGAAGATTGAACAGGATCGTGAGTATAAAGTGCCCAGGTTTGTACCACATAATTGTCAGTGGATTTGTCCTCGTACTCTTGAGCTGTTGTTGGTTTGGGATTATCTAAATGTGACTGGAGTGTAGACTAGAGCCAAACTTTAGAACTGATGGTATCGCTGGGGGGAGGCTGTGAACAGGGCTCCATGTGCTTGGACAGGGTTCTGGTGTTGATGGGGAAGAACCAAGTGGAAAACTGACTGACTTAGAGATGTGAAGGGAGCGAAGAAAAAGATGCTCAGTGCTGTTTGGGCGTTTCTCAAGACGAGACTACAGTGCCAGAGGTTTGGACTGAAATAAAGCCAGCTGCACGTCCCATGACCGAGATGAGGTTCTGAGAACTCATTTGTCAGGCCTGGCTCTGCTGCCCGTCGTCTGACCCAGGGAATTGACAGTTTCTCGGAAAAGTTTCCCTTGGGAAGCTCTTGGGATTTGACCCCGTTGAAGGTTGTGAGCAAATGGAGGAGGACGTGTCTGGCTCTGAACCTGGCTCTGCCCTAACTCGCCACGCAGGCCCTTGCCCGTTGCAGCCCCAGCGGCCTCCTTGGTCTTAGTTCTAAATTGAATTGCTGCCGTTGTGTTATTCTGGAATACCTCTCTGTGATAAATTGAATATTCATTCACTGTGATAATTTAGTGGAATCAGATTTTTGGAAAGACTGTGATTTACTATGTGGACATTTGGGGACTATTGAGAATAACTCAAGCTGAGTAGCTATTACTGTGATTGGGGGAAATCACCGATACACCCCTCCGTGGATCCCGGCACTCAGAGTGAGGTTGCATCCCCACAGACCAACACCTCCTCACTTTGATCCTGCATACTCAGCAGGTGTTAGTCCCTGTTGTGTTCCAGCACCGAGAACGCTTTACGGTGATGACGCCTGGCCCCTGGTCCTAACAACAACTGTTCACTCTTGTGTTGCGTGGTGGGTGTTGAATGGTAATAAAAAGGCTCAAAATAGTCATTGTTGACTGCTTACTCGGAGTGTGCAGGCAACCATGGCATTTCACAAGCAGTCTTTTGTTCATTGTACTGGTAAA
Organism: Lyroderma lyra; assembly: GCA_004026885.1. Classification (NCBI taxonomy): domain Eukaryota; kingdom Metazoa; phylum Chordata; class Mammalia; order Chiroptera; family Megadermatidae; genus Lyroderma; species Lyroderma lyra. The sequence goes on from PVJL010002794.1 coordinate 129,946, forward strand.
ACTGAGGCTCAGTGAGAGCCTCACACCTGATCTGAGATAACAGTGGAGGAAGGCAGTTTGACTGGGTGCTGGGCCATGGGCAGAAGCCTGTGGTTTAGGGACAACCATGGTTGGCTTCAGTCTGGAAAGCTCAGCAGTAATTTGAGCCCCTCTCAGATGACATCGAGGTTCATTCTGCCTTCATAGGGCCCTGCTCACCCTCTAATCCTGGTGGCTTTGAACTTCCCAGGGGGATCGGGATGTGGGTGGTGGTGAGCCAGGACACTCTCAGTTGGGAGCAGAGTTGCCACAAAAACTTACTGGAGGAGCTCTGAGGAGGCTCAGCCACCTGCCTGGTGGAAGTTCAGGTCGTGGTAGGCCCAGCTCTCGAGGGGCACCAATGTGAGTGTGCAAAGAAACAGCCTCATGTGCTTTGTACTGGCTGACATGAGATGCTGACATTCTAAGAGCAGGTTATGAGGTGGAAAGTTAAACCCATGGAATCATGTTATAAGAAGGCAGGATACAAGATGTTATAACCACTTATCACCAGGGTGTACAAAGTATCAGAAAAACATACAGGGCCTCAGGGGCTGTGCTAGGGCCCTAGGCTTATGTGTGATCTTTCCTCCTGTTTTCTGTATTTTAGATGTTCTAGCCAGTCATTTTACTAACACATGCACGTGGTTAGCTGTTTCCTGTGTTTCTAATTCAGGCCACTGTACAAAACGTTTGGACTGTTCTCTCTGCCCTTGTGCCTCCACTTTCCCTTACCCCTCCGCCCCGCCCTTTGCCCTCTGACCTCAGAGCCTTTGTCCCTATTTTCCTGCCTGGCTGATCTCCACTCTTTCCATTCCTCTGCCTCCTAGTCCCCCTCACTCTGGCTGCCCAGGGCCTGCCTCCTTTGTCAGGGTTCCAGCAGGGAGGGGCCGCCAGAAGGTGGCTCAAATGTAATGATAGAAACTAAACTCTTACAACTCTTAGATGTAATGATAGAAACTAAAATTGGGGATTTTCTATGAATTTAATTTAATTTATTTCATGGAAAATTGTGAATTGCCCCTGGATTGAATAACTAGCAGTCTAGACCAGTTAGCGAGCAGCTCAGATCCTGGAGCTACACATGGAAGTGGGGAAAAGGATCAGCTTTGTGGAGTGCCAAAACTCAAGATGAAACAGAACTGAGCAAGATGGTAGCTCCCAAAATGCAGACAGAGCTTACAGATGAAGTATGGCAAGGCCAAGTTTGGCTAGAGAACTTTGTTTAATTATGTGTTTTAATCAAGTAGCAATGATGTACTTTTAGAGGAGTGTAGATAGTTTAAATTTAAGTTACAATGAATTAAAGAATAAATGTAGATTTTTCAGTGTTGCCATATTAGCTGTACTACAGAAAAATTTTTTAGAAGGTAAAAGGGCTAGGTGCCTGCATTATATATATGTTGGTGTGTGGAAATAGAATTTTAAGTTGGAGACTAACAAAGCTGATGGAATTGTCAGACACTTGTTTACTGCGTATACGGGGTCTGGCAGAAGTAACGCCCTTTCTGAAGTAGGTAAAATACTGTTATGTTACAGAATTACATGCTTAAGATTTTGTAACAAAAGATTTGGTATAGATTACTAGCTCATAAAAAAGGGTGTTACTTTGGCCAGAGCCAGTATATCGTCTTTTACTATATATAATCAACGTTTTAAAATGTTAAGAGGGATATTCTTAGGTTCCTAATAGAAAAACATATCATAGAGAATACATAAGCAGATCAAAAAATGTATGTGGGAACCTAATTTATGATAAAGGTGACATTTTAGTTTACTGGGGAAAGGGTGGTATATTTAATAAATGGAAGTGCCTTAACTCTCTGTCTTGAAAAATATTGCACCCTAACTCATAACCATATACAACAAATTACATATTGATTAAAGGTTACAGTGTGAAAAAAATAAAAATATCAGGAACGTTTTGGAGAATATTGTGAATAACCTCTGGAATGTGGGAGAACTGCCTAAGTGATCAGTAAACTAAAAAGCTGAAGAGGAAAGACAACAGAGTTGATTACATAAGAATTAAACATTTCTGTATGGCAAAAGACACTGTCTGACAAATGCTCACTTAAAGGAAATGTCTGTGAGCACCCTGCTCACAGTATCCCCACACGCTGGGACAGACCAACCATCCAGGGGCAGAAGGGCTGTGAAGCAACAGAGAGGAAACGTGAGGTGCCCCACCAGGCCCGGCACCACCACCACCACCGCGGGCAGGAAGCACAGACCCCACAGCGACGACATTTCTCTGGTACTTGCTGTGCACCCTCACCCCTGTGAGTAGCTGTGCTCTGGTCTGTACCAGAGAGGCAAGTAGCCTAGGTGTGGAGGGGTCTGTGCGCCCCGGGCTGCCAGGTGGCAGCAGCAGCTTGAACTTGGTTACGACCAGTTGAGTTTTCAGAGAGCCATTAGGTGCACACATCTGTGTTGGTGCCGCCATCCTGTGAAACACTGTTATTCCTAAAAAGATCTGAGATAAATCAACAGGTAGTAACAAGTTTGTCATGTGGTAAAGAGCAAAAAGCTAGTTGAAGAGTTGTGTACAGTATCATCCTATTGTGGTAAATAAGTTTGGAACTACTTCCTCCCATGTATCAACACATCTGTTCCTTGTGTGACTGTAAGATCATAGAAAGATATTGAAGTGTCCGTACCAGTCAGCGTTAGTTATAGCTCACAGGGTGGGGCTGGCTGAAGGGAAGGGAGATAATGAACTTTTTCTGCATACTGTACTTACAGAGTGTTACCGGTTGCAATGAATATATACGGTAGACCCTCCGTTAAGTGCAACTCAGGCTTCCAGCAGAATCTCAAGCTTGAGAGAGCCGGTTGCTTGAGTCCTGGTTAATGGAGAAACTACTTACATGTATCTGGCATCTACCAATCCCCATGGGTGCTGGTTAACTGTTTTGTAATTAAAAACATTTAGAAATGAGTAACGAAAAAAATAATTTCCTTATAAAACTCTTAACTTTAAACATAGAGCCTTCAAATGGGACTATGAAGATCACTCAGTTACTCTGAATTATGTTCCTGCCGTATGCCCAGAAATGGGTTAGGTGATTTTGTCGCCTGTGTCACAGTCTGGACCCCGCATCCTGGCCCCGTGTTGCCGAAGGTGCTCCGTTTGTCAGAATCTGCCATTGCTGAACATTTCCCCCCCCTTTTTTTTTGTCAACATAAATATTGTTATAGTAAACATTGATCATTCACAAACCTTTGTTTTATGAACTATTTCCTTAAGAGACCTAGAGATTGATTTAGTCACAGTCTTTAAAAATATTTTTAAAAGTGAATTAAAATTAAAAAAAAAATAAAAAAAATAAAAAAAATAAAAAATATATTTTTAAAAGATTGATAAATAACATCTTTGTCATAGCCAGGACATAAGGGGTGGACAGAAAGCCTTGAGGCCAGTGGGTGCTGCTTCCATTCTTTCTGTACCTGTGTGGCTCTGGAATGAAACATAGGTGCCACACCATCAAGCTGCAGGTCAGTGAAAATGGGGAAGGTCCATTTCTGCTTTGTCAGCCTTTGCCCTTTGATGTGGTAGTGTTTTTTTCCAGGAGGTGGGAGACGGGGGCCGGGGGCCGGGGGCTGCAGGGGCTGCTCCACTCCTGTCCGAGGGGCTCCTGAACCCCTCTCCCCCACAGTCCCTCCCCTTGTGTACCGCTCCTGAAGGTCGGAGATGCGGCCTCCCCAGCACCTGTTCTCTCTGCGCTGAGAGCCCCAGCTGCTGTTATAAATAAACCTGCCACTCACCGATGGAAAGCCTCAAAAGGTGAGCCCCTCCCCCTCCCCGCAGTGGTGGACTGACAGCGTCTGGTACAGGTGTATCAGATGGTTGATGGCCCTTTGGGGATGTGGCTGGGAGCCTACTGGGCTGGAGGCTTAGGGTCTCGTGTGGGAGGCTCTCTGCCACCCCCTTCACCCACAAAAGCCCGCTCCAGCTTTTTCATCTTCCTTCATCTCTGGGCTGGGAAGGCCCCTCTGGAGGCCTGCAGGGCCGGAGCTGCCTGCCCTGGATGGGGCGAAAATGCTCTCCATGGGGGCCTGGAGTTTGGGTATGGGGAAGGGGCAGGCGAAGGCTGGTCATTGCGGTGGCATCTGAATTGGAGAGGATGCTGGTGACCTGGTACGTTTCTGTGTTTGCTAATGTTTATAACATTAGGACGAAGGAGCAAGGTACATTGCAGCAGAACCAACCAGCACACGACAGCCTCTTTGCACTTAGAATTTGATCTCTCGCTCTCTCTCTTTCAGCCAGTCTTTCATGGTAAATTTTTTCATAATAAATAAGGAAGGAAAAACCAAAGTTTTAATTTTGTAGTTTCTTTGTATTCTAAAAGTGCCATTAAAACTCAAACCCAGTGGCCAGAGCAGGCTTTTGGTTTGTGGCTCTCCACAGGGCACAGCAGATTAGAGACCGTCGTTGTGACTGGGTTCACTGAAGTAGGTCCAGATACTCACACTGCAATTGGGCTGGGAGTGGGTGCCCTGGATTGTTATCCCCTGATGGCCAGGGTCAGGCAGAGAGGTTTGTTTCTGCTGGCTGAGGTTTCATGTGAAAACAAGCCAGATGCGCAGGCCTTCCTGGGGAGTTTTGCAGCCTGTCCTGGGCTTGTTGATTCCAGCAGCACCTTGTGGGAAGGGTGCTTTGCCGGCATCCATGTTGGGTGACTGTGGGCAATGTGGGCCCACCTTAAGGTGTGGCCACATTCAGCAATTAGCCCAGCTGGTAGACCCTGTGTCCATGGCAGGAGCTCTCTTCAAGGCTTGGCCCCCTGTGCTGTGAGCCAGCCCGTAGGTCCTTTTGGAGAACGGTAGTCTCTGGAATAGATACAGTGTGCTTCTGGGATTCTTTGTATGTTTATTGGTGCCTTTGAGCCTTTCAAACTGTTGTGCTATGATTGGACAAGAACTACCCCCAAAGGAGGGTGCTGGGTTCTTCTGGATACATGCCTGTACCGGCCCAGGCCATGGAGCATGAGCTCGGATCTGAAGTCCAGGAGGTGCCAGGCAAACAAGCACGGGTCCCACAAAGCATCCTGGGTGACCCTGAAGTCTTGTCGCATCAGAGAGCTGTTAAACCCGCTTCTCTCTTTGCCAGATGCCACCACGACAATGATGACAGGTGGATTTACTATTTGCACTCTATGCCAGGTGTGTTCGTCTCAGAAGGACTTGGTATTGTCCTTGCTCTGCCAGGTGAGGACACCATGCGTAGGCCTCGATGGCTCTGGGCCGTGCTGTTTACCCCTGGAGAACCCAGAGCAAAACACACCTCCTGTGTGAAGCTGGTCCACAGACTTGTGTTTTGCTGTTTGTTTTGTGTGATCTCTGCTTGGTCATGCAAAGGGATTACACACCTCCCAGATGCTGAGAGGATGATGTGTGGCTCGCTCTGGGAAGCACTGGGAAGAGGATCACGCACTGCTGGGTGCTCAGAGGGCGGCAGGTGCGGGGGCAGGAGGGTGAGCATCACTCAGATTGCCATGGCCCACAGCGCAGGACACTACAGGTGGGCTGGGTCCCCCTCTGGACAGGGTCCGTCCAGCCCTCAGTCCTGGTGGGCCTATGCAGCAGGAATGGTTCAGAGCAGAAGCCTGACTCGGGGGACCCACATCCAGGTGTTAAGGTCCACCCCACCAGGTCAGTCAGTAGTACCTTGTCCTGTTACCTGAGATTCAGGATGATCACTTGATTTCGTGCTGGAACGCTGGTCTCTAGCACCCAGATCCCTAGGCTCTTCCTTGGGGAGGAACCTCTACCAGTGGGAGGACGCGGACCTGTGTCATAAAGCCTCTGGGAATCTCCTGCGATTGGCAGGAGGAAGTAAGTGCCTTGGTGCCAACAGGGCCCTCTGAGGCTCAGGCTCATCTCAGAGTGGTGTTCACAGTTGGGAAAGCAGAATCATCCTGTGTCTTAGAAACACGCAGGACTTTTGACCAAGAGGCCACTCTGGAGTGTGGTGAGGAGCCCAGACAACTCCCTGGGTTCGAATCCTGCTTCTGCCTCTTCTGCCCGGTGACTCTGGGCCAGCTGTTTAACCTCAGTTCTCCATCTGTGAAATGAGTGTTGTGGGAGGGCCCAAAGCAGTGCCTGTGCCTGGTGAGGTCTGCGAGGTCAGCAACATTGCTGTGGGTGATTTGGTGCATCTGAGCAGTGAGGGACACTTCACTCCTTGTGTACCTGCTGGAAGTATGAATTCTCCACAGCTCTCTGTTTTAAAAGATAAGGTGCTGGGCACATCTCATAAAGAGGTGAGGGAGGTGAGGGTGGGCAGGGAGAGAGGAGGGAAGGAGGAGGGGAGAAGGAGGAGGAAAGAGTGTGTGGAGTGGGGAGTTAGCAGGGGGAGGGAGAGAAGGGGAAGAGGGACTGGAAGGGAAGGGGCCTGGAGGAGGGCGGGGAGGATAGGGTGGCAGAGAAGTTCCACACAAGTGATGTGGCTGCTTGTGCTCCCTGTACAAAAGGATGATCCATATGGGGAGAGAAATCAGAGTTGGGTCTTCTGCAAGTTATTTTATCTGCTTTTTAGTTTCTTCTTCATTTCAGCAAAGTTTAAAATCATTCTCTGCTGAGGCGTGTCAAAATGGTCTCATTCATAATGACCCACTGTTCTTTCAATGCATCTGGTTTATAAACTTGGCAGTATTTAGCCTGATTAGAGCAATAGTGATGGTCAAAATCAGTTAAGAGTTTTAAACAGCTCTTGAGCTCGGCAAAGAGAACTCTGCCTTAGAGAACTCTGCCTTCCTACGTGTGAGATGCCGGAATGCCCAGGGGCTGCTGGAGGGGTGCTGACTGCAGTTGGTGCTAGGTTTGAAACAGCCTTATTTAGGCCGTGGAGGGAGGGGTCACTCGCATGGGATACTGGCCTGCGGCGTGAATCACACTCTGGGCACACTACATCCAAATGTGCGGGTGTGTCTGGACTATCCATGGTGTTTCCTCCTTGCATTTGGGAGACACTGTGCTGAGTTTTTCTCCTCTTGTGCATATGAGTCACAGCTAAGAGTACAGCCCACAGTCCATTAGAAATAATTTCAAAGCTTTTATTACTTCCTTCTTTAAACCTCTCCATAGATCCTGCCTCCACCCATCCGTGTGCCCTCCAGCAGCCTCTTTCTTGCCGGCCCTGCGTCCTGGCACATGCCATGTGGTTTCATGTCTCCCCTGGGTCTAAATCAGACTCCACCTCACCTGCTCTTTCTGCACTTCCTTCATCCCCTGTGGTGGGGTCACCCACACCTCACATCTTCTGTGAAGCCTTTGCCCTCCCAGCCAGAACCAGCTCTTGCCACAACTTTTTGTGCCCAGTCTGCCATCTCTAAGGACAGTTTCCACCCAGCACATGCATGGTGAACCCACCGGTCCTCAGGACAGGGGCCGGGTCTCCTGTGTGTCCTCCCAGCCCCAACCCAGCCATGCTGACCCCTGGGTGTCACTAGTGCAGGACACAGACACCTGCCCTGGCTCTTCCTGAAGTTGTCCACATGACAATTTTCTTCAGTCTTCAGGTGCTTGCTTCTGGCAGTGAAGCTGTTAGGAGCATTCATGGACACATTTTTGTTTGAACACCTGTTTTGAGTTCTTTTGAGTATATACCTGGGAGTGGAATTGCTGTGTCATGTGGTAATTCTATGTTTAACTTTTTGAGGAACTGCCAAACTGTTTTCCACGGTGGCTGCATCATTTTATATTCTCATCAGCAATGTACAAGCGTCCGGTTTTCTCTACATCCTCACCAACACTTGTTATTTTCCTTTAAGAAAATGCTAGCTGTCCTCATGGTATGCAGTGGTATCTCATTGTGGTTTTGAGTTGCTTTTCCTTAATGACACGTGATATTAAGCATTTTTCTTTTGCTTGTTGCCAGTGTGTTTATCTTTGGAGAAATGCTCTCAGGTCCTGTTGAATTGGGTCATTTGTCTTTTTGTTGTTGCGTGTAGGAGCTCTTTATCTGTTTTGGATATAAGACTGCTTATCAGATGTGTGGGTTGCAAACATCTTAGCCCTTTCTGTTGGTAACCATCTTAAACAATCTTTGTATTGCCTCGGATCTTCGTTCTCACACCTTGAGAGTCATCACCCGTTTCTCTTCATATCACTCATATCACAGTGCTTCTCTTGCTGGTTGTCGGAGCAAAAGACTTGGCCAGCCTTGGTGGTTGTGACCTGCAGCGAGGGCACTATTCTGAACTCTGGAGGTTACTGGCACCTTACTCAGAGAGTTGGTTCCAGCCCAGAGCATCCTCTCCCCAAGTCCTTTGCCACTGTCATGGTGACTTGTGTCCTTTTGTGCCATCACCTTCTGCTGCCATCATCTTCTGACTGTCACCTCACTTCTGGCTACTGAGAGCAAGGAAGAGAAGAAAGGAATTTTATTGGATTGCTATGAGGAAACAGCCTCTCTTTCTACAAATGACAGTTAGAGTATTGCTAGGGTTTCACTGAATGCCAGCCTTACTTCCAGAGGAGCAATGATGGCTGTATTACACACATGCATCTTCATAGATGCCACACCTGCCCACATAGGCACAGTTAGGCTTATTACACACAGGCATCTTCACAGGTGTTACACTTACGTACACACGAGCTCATGTGAGCAAATAGCCTTGCATTAAGCTGGCCGTGTCATAACTGCCTTCACTCTTGGGGAGACCCCCAGGAAGAGTCAGAGATAGCCCTGACTACAAAATATGAACTGTTTGAGAAACAACCTGGTATATATTTAGCCAACTGCAAAGATAATAAATTATGTATGAAAATTTCAGGCTTTGGTCAGGAATGCTTTTCAGAGTCCCCTTTAGTCCCAGAATAATATACGAAAGAGCTAATTCTGTGTGAGGTCTTGTTTTAGTCATGGAACTGGAATATTCCACAGTATATCTGAAAGCATTTAGGCAGTTTCCCTTTCAGGTCAGATGTGAATGAACGAAGGAACACCATCTGTTTAAAATTCTTTCCAGAACTTGTGTTTTGCAGTAGATGTATTAATGGTAGGCTCTGATTTTTGTAAGGAAGAAAACAATTTTTCTAATCTTTTGTTAACATCTAAGAAAATTTCTTTCTTAAGTTCAAGCCAGAACTCTTTTAAAAAGAGAATGGCATGGGAAAAAGAAAGGAAAGCAAAAATAGTACCAAAATATACATGGCGGGAAAGAGCAGGGTGAAATCATATGTTGATTATTTCTGAAAAATAAGCCTAGATCTTGAAAGAGAAGATTCTCTTTCCATCACAAATTGGGAATGGTTGTCTTTGGCCAGGTAGGCATTGTATTTTACGCATCAGGACCAATCACTGGGCTTACGGCGGCAGTATGCATAATGACTTTCCCCAAATTTGATATTTTATAGATTGTCTTCCTTCTTTGACTTCAAAATAACAGTGCAAACTATGAAGAGTTTTTGCTGCCAGAATCCATGAACCTGCACTGAGTGGTGATAGCCAGTGCTTAATCCAGTCAGGGTTTAAGGTCATCTTGAGCAGGGAGGACTCTGGTTAGAGGATGGGGATACTACCTCTCACAGCATCTGGGTGCCCTGGGTGCTGGGGCATCCGGCCAGGCCATGGTCTCAGTCCCTCCAGTCTGTGCACCAGTGGGTGTTTTAGAAGTGGTAGATCCAGACACAGCTGGAAAGTCAGAATTTGACAGCAAAGAAGATTTCAACTCTCTTCAATTTTGTTTCCATGGATTCCATTAGAGTGATTATGGAATCACTCAGGGCTGGTTTGTGGGGACCTTGTTTTAGGGAGGACAGAGGAGAGGAAAGCTGTGCAGGTGTTTGGGGCATGGTTTTAGTTCTTGAATGAATGGAATAAAATTATAGATCCTTCAAAAGAATCCTTTGGAATAAACAGAGTACAGCACAGACAGATACACACACACACACACACACACACACACACACACCATTTTTTCACTTCTCAGATTGGCTAAAATCCACTGTTTTAATAACTCAGTACTAGCAAGGATATAGGAAAACAGCATTTTCAAATGTGATGGTGAGAATGTAAATTGCTGCTATGGAGAGCTGTTTGGCAGTATGATAAATTTATATGAAAATTACAAATTACCCTTTGTGCCAGAAATTCTAATTCTAGGAGTTTATTGTTTGTCATGTAGAAATGGAATCTATGTAAGGTTATTTATTGTTGCATGCTTGGTACTAGCAAAAGACTGGAAATAACCAAAGTGCTCTTCCTTAGAGAAGGTTAAATAAACTGTGGTGTGTTCACTTAATCAACCCTAAAAGAGTAGGAAATTCTTAATTCAAGGTGTATTATTAATACCAGTTTTAAGAAGCAGTGGTTAGACTAGTGTCTGCTGGCATTTATGTAATATGTTGGCTTGTGTTTGCTCCCCAAACTTCCAGGAGCAACAAGAAACTTGTGGCATTGTTGCCTGTGAAGGAGGCTACAGGATGGGACTGATATTTGGACAGTTTGATGCATTTAAAGGGCTCTTACAAATAGGGCAAGGCCTTAAAGATAGGAGGGAAAGCTACTTTGAACCCTGAATTTATATTTTGTCCAATTATAAAGATACTTGGGCAGGCAAAGATGAATCCTCCTTGTACTCAGAACAAGGTGACTGGAGGAGGTGCTCAGGTCAAATGAGAAAGGAGTGAAACAAAGGGTGGCATGATATGAGAAGCAGTAGTGTCTGGGTATGGAGCGAGAGGCCAGAATACTGTAGGGGCAAGAAGTGGCCACATGAAACCTCGGTGCTCAGAGGGCTTGCTATTAGGGGCCCAGTCACAGCAAATAGTTGTATAATCTTGTTGTTGTTAATGACGTCTGTGGGATTAAAATATTTAGAAGCAAATTATAAAGGAAATAGGTAAGACAGTTACAGGTACCGAACAGAATGAAATGTTAAATACTTGACAATGTAAAAATAGTATGACAACAGACTTTGGGGGATGGGGTGGTGGGAGATGTATATAGCCTTAAATTATTCCTCTTTTAGAGCAGGGAGTTGACAGATGAATTTAAATTGATAAAGCAAGAACTGTCATTGTGTCCATTACTTAAATTAATAATGCTTGTTCAGAGAACAAGAAACAGAAATTAGTAAACAAGGCTATTTCTAGAGACTTGGTCTATGGCTAGGCATGGGACTACAGAGAGACTCTTGATGTTTAATTTTGGACTCCTACAGCTGGAAATTTTCTACCATACATTAGTGGTGCTACTGAACAATAACAAAAAACATGTGCATAAATAAACATTTTAAACTCTGAATCAGGATTATAGATCAGGCCTCTGGAACTTCTCCAGTTTTCTCTAGAAAAGGGAACTGGCTTCCTTCCTTCCTTCCTTCCTTCCTTCCTTCCTTCCTTCCCTCCCTCCCTTTTCTTTTTTTCCTTTCTTTCTGTTTTCTTTCTTTGTCTCTCTTCTCCCTCTCCCTCTCCCTCCTTTCCTTCCTTCTCTGTCTGTCTGTCTCTCTCTTTACCCAGGACTCGGGGCCAGCTCTCGTGAGCTGAAAGGAAGCAGATGGATTTCATTTTTGTGTGGTTATTACCCAAGCTTCCAGCAGAGATGCCCTCACAGTCACGCATGCCTGCTTCCCAAGTCTGGCTCTCATGTGTGAGGTGTTTTTCTCTTTGTGTTTTCAAAGGCAGTGCTTGAATGTATAAACCCAGAATTGCTCATGCTGGGATTAGAGGCTGGGAAGGTCACTCATTTGGTCAGAAATGGGACATGAAGCCCAAAACAATATATCCCAGGCCTGCCCTGTGCAAAAGGAACTTCTGTCTGTGCTCTTCAGAGACAGTTTCATTATTTGCCTGGCCATGTGCCAGTTTTATTACTGTCTTAATAAAACTTCTGCCACAAATTACCCCCCCCCCCCATTTTGCCATCATAAAAAAATAATTGGGAACAGGTATTTCTCTGATTGAAAGCAAAGGTATAATTGAAAAAACAGATAATAGTGTCAGTGAGGATGTGGAGAATTAGTTTTCCTACACTGCTGATGGGAATGTAAAATGGGGCAGCCACTATGGAAAACTGTTTGGAAGTTCCTCAAACAATTAAACACAGAATTTAACGATATGACCCAGCAATTCTCCTCCCACATATAAGGAAAAGAATTTAGCAGGGGTGTCCAAACTTTTGGCTTCCCTGGGCCACATTGGATGAAGAACTGTCTTGGGCTACACATTAAACATACTAACACTAACAGTAGCTCATAAGCTAAGAAAAAAACCCGGGGTATAATTTTCATAATGTTTTAAGAAAGTTTATGGATTTGTATTGGGCATCATTCAGAGCCATCCTGGGCTGCATGTGGCCCATGGGCTGCAGGTTGGACAAGCTTGATTTAGAACATATATTCACACGAAAACTTGTACACATGTATCGTAGCAGCATTACTCACAATAGTCAAAAGTTGGAAACAACCCAAATGTCCATCAACTGAAGAATGGATAAACACACCCTAGTATCTTCATGCAATGGAATATTATTCAGCCACGAAAAGGAACCAAGTCCTCACACATGGTGTAGTGTAGTGGAACCTCGAAAACATTATCAGTGAAAGAAGTCAGACTCAAAAGATCATGTAATTTGTGATTCTGTTTATATGAAATATCCAGAATAGTTAAATCTACAGAGATAGAAAGTAGATTAGTAGTTGCCAGGGCCCGGAGGAAGGGGAGAGGAGATATGACAGTTAACAGATTCCAGTATCTTTTAGGAGGGATGAGAATTTTCTGACACTGATTGTGGTGATAGTTGCACAACCCTGTAAATTATATACTTCAAATGGTATGTTGATCCTATATCAGTAAAGTTTTTTAAAAGAAAGCAGAAATCAAAACACACATGCACACAAGCAAATGTATAATGCCTCTGTAGGAGAAAAATGGCAGGCTACAGGTATGGCCATATGGGACTGGTGTCCACTGCCGGGGGCTCGCAGATGTTAGCCCAGGGGTTCTCCAAGGTGATTTTCAAGGTGTTCGTGTAGGCATTCACCAAGGCATTCTTCCCTTTTCCTCCTTCTTTGGGTCACATTACTACTCCTCTGGAAGTGAGGAGGGCCAGGTGAGAAGCATTCCCAGTCTGAGGGTCCCTGTAGCTCAGGTGGCACCCCTCTGACTGCGTTTTCTGTTTTTTGTAGTTTGAGTTTGCTGACACCTCCTATTTAGTGTTCAGATGCACAGGGAGGGATCTGTGTGGAGGTGGCCTTCCTGCCAGTGAGTCTCACTCTGGGGAGGGTCCAGGGCCTGCCCAGGGAGAGCTCGTATCCTCATCTTCCAGAAAGTTCCAGAATATCCTCACTTTAGCAATAAATGCCTGTATTGTTAATGGTCTGCTTACTTTTTTCTGGTCTTAATAAACATTAGATTGAAAATGCAGCATTAGGTGAAAAAATATTTTATAAACAGAGACACAAAAGTTTAGTTTCCAAGGAATCAAACATACCCATGCACCATGACATTTTAAAAATTACAAGGAAACTAGTGGTTTCTTTTTCCTTTTCTTTATTTTTCTTGTCCTTTTTTCTTTTCTTGACTTAATTTTATAGCTTTTATTTCAGTATTGAGTTATTGTCCAAGAACACTATTTTCATTTCTAGCTGAATGGCAAAAGCATAAAAGAATTGAGCATGCATTTTCCCCCATAGGAAAATATCAGATTTTGAATACAAGAGCAAAGTGAGCTAATACTTTGCATGTTTTTAGGTGCGGAATAGATTTAATTCAATTCAGAATTGAAGTTTTAAATAATTCTGGGGATATGCTGTTATTTATAAAATTAATCTGAAAATGTAGAAGTGGATGATTTTTCATCTGATATTCTTAGTATCTTAGGCTTTTGCTTCTTGTCTGGCAGTCTAAAATTCACTTTTCTTTAGACTTTTGAGGTCTCCTCCCAGCCCCCCAAGCACCCTCCCCTGCCCCCCAGCAATTCTGATCATTCTGTAAAAGCAGAGAAACACTGAAGGTAGTCTACCAAATTGTAATGACTGTTCTGGCTCAGGGGGTCTTCAAGGAATTTATGCATACGTAACACTAAAGGGACCACCAGAGTGGACAGGGAGAGCAGAGGAGGAGGAGATACTCTATGGAGTATAACCTGTTTGGAAGACAGGTGTTCATTGTAGGGACCGTATTTCCAAAGCTGCCTGTGGTATGGGGGGCACAGGGTCCCAGAGAACCAAGTGGGTGGATGCCAGCTCTGTATTTTGTAATTGCAGAGCTGCCATACATCTGCTCCAAATTACCGCCCTGCCCCCACCTGGCAGCCTGCCACAGGGCTGTCCATCTAGCCAGAAATGCCCATTATTCAAGGTGACCTCGGATACTGCTTGGATTGTGGGAGGAGATGGCAACTTCTAGGGGAGATCTGTGTCTTGGCAAGCAATGAGATGCAGGGCATTTGGAGTGAGGTGTGGCTGTAAGATGTGGTGTTAGCAATGGAAATGCCAGTTGGAATTTTTCCTGAGCATGTGGAGGTCTAGCCTTGAATCAAGTGGAGCAGGAGAAAGTGGCCTCTCCTTGGTTAGCACCCACCTCCTCTGCTGAGAACTCTCTCACAGGGTTTATCATTCATACTATGCACTCACTTCTGATGGACAGAACAGCAAGAAGCATGTTTCTGCATCTCTGTAGAACTGTCACGGAAGACATGCTCACTCCTGTGTGAGGCTTTTGGCCGTGCTGCGGAGTGGTATTTCCTCAAGATGGACAGGGGCTTCTTTATCAGGGCTGAGCCTAGCAGTGGCGCTGAGACCTCCCACGGCCCTTCCAGGGAGGCCTGGGCTTCTACGTGTGCTCTTCCCTCTCTCCAGGTTAATCTGGAGATCCAGGTGCCCATGGGTTTGGGCTTTTCTGGCCGAGTTCACTAAGAGCATGCTCAGGAATTGTTACCAGTGGTAGCAAGGGGATGATGACAGCTTTCAGACCCTAACCTTTGGTTTCCTTACCCATTGCCTGATTCCTGTAGTTAGAAACCAAGTCTGCTGTTTCAGTTTATGTTACTGTTTTTTAAGTGCTGCCTTTTACTTCTGTTATTAAATTATCATATTTTGCCATGTATAATGTGTACTTTTTTGCCCAAATTTGTGAGGGAAAAATAAGCATATGCATTATACATGGGCAATACTAATTCCGTGTCTATATAAATGTTTTAAATTCTTTTATTTGTGCTTATGAGTTAAAATTACAACTCTAGAAATCAATAATGATATCTGTATACAAAATAATACTCCAGAATACAATAATTGGTTTTGTTGAACTTATGATGAACTTGCAACGAAAGCAGTTTTGGCCAATGATTTAGCGACACAAAGAGTGACGTATAGCTGTCCACAGAGTAAGTGACTCTGACTTGATAAGATAGGTGATGCTGACTTACCATAGGGTGAACATAAAATTTCTTTATAATACAAAAAACAAGCACCTAAATATAAACAAGTAAAAATTTGAATTAAAAAATTAAAATGAAAGATTTTTTTCCCCTGAAAGTTTGGGCCAAAAATGTGGGTGCACATTATATACAAGAGCACATGATGCACGGCAAAATGTGGTAGGTGTTCAGAGATATCAGGTACCAAATTTGCTGTCTTTATCAAATCTCTGGATGGTGAATAGAATAAATTTTGGAGATTTGGTTAATAGGAGGAGTCATATGAATATGATTACTTAACTTGGTTCTTAGAATGAAGCTAGAGTTGACTTTTCTTTTACCTATAGCCATTTATTCATCTATTCCTTCAACAAACAATTCAGCACTTACATATACCAGGAACAACTTTACATTCTTATATAAATGTCTCCACTTACTAGAAAAAAAATGCTTTTTCTCAGCGAGTCAAAAGGCATCATAATATGTATTTAAGAAGGAAAGAAACCTCTAGCCTTTGGCATAAATAATAAACATGGAAGAAACAAACCTGTTTTGAGTGTGGTTGAGATGAAACAACCTCTGAGAGTCGGGACATCCACCCCCGCCCCCATCCCCCACCCCCCGCCCGCTCTGTTGTGGGGGCTCCAGCAGAGACTTAGGAGTAAGTCAGCATTCTTGGCCCTTTTTTGGTCTAGGTGGGGTCCCCAGTTGTAAGGAGCCTGGGCAGATGACATGGCTCAGGGTGAGGTGCGGGCCACTGCTCCCAACCCTCCTGGTCTGAGTGTTTTATTAATGTTGGCGCAGGTCGACCATCCGACTCTCTGGTGTCGCCATTGTCATAGCAACCAGGATGTTTCTATAATAGTCCAGATTGGGGGCCTGTGGAGTGGGAGGAATGTGGATCAGACCGCTTTCATACCAACGCAAGATAACTTGGCATTTTCACATTTTTAAGTATCTATTGTTCAGAAAATTCTCTTCTTTCTCTTTAGTCCTGACAGTCCCCACCTTGAAGAAGAGTGTCAGCTACTATTGCTTGTGTTCTGAGGCTCTTTGGAGAGTAAATAGGAACAAAATTCCAGTTCTGTATTTTCACCAGTGACCATCTCCCTTGGATTCCCCATAAAATATATTTTCTTCTTTTAAGAAACACAGGAACTTGCAGCTAAATATTTCATTTGTTGCAAGAAAAATTTCAAAGGGAAATATGGTAAGCCCTAATTCACATCATAAAGGGGACAGCTGGAAAGTAAAAAAAAATCAGGCTGGTTTTGAGGTTAAAGATTTGTGAACTGAGGAAATGATCAGTTCCAGAAACAGAACTGGAAGTCTGAAATGGTCCATTTTGGACTTGACACCAAGTGGCTGTGGCTGTGTGCTGTGGCTGCCCTTTTGGGTCAGCTAGGTAGAAGGAACAGTGACCAGGAAACCTGCATCTGCTCCTCCTTGTGCCTACTCTTCCTCTCCCTCTCTGGAGAAGCGCCCTGAGCCATGTCCTACCCTGTCCTGCCTGTGGGTTCATTACTCACCCTGCATGCATATGCATGTGCACATATGACCTTTCACATCTGCCAGAAGCCTTCAGAGAATCTGTCTTTTGACATTTAACATCTGACTTGAAGCTTGGCTCAAATTCAAATGCCTTTTACCACATTGGCCAGTTTTCATTTGCTCAACTCATGTAAAAATGGCACATACTAGGAGCATTGTAATGTTAAGGTATTTTAAGGATAATAGTGGCTATAAGAAAACATTTATTTGTTAATTTCTTTTTCTTTACCAACTGATAATTATTGATGATTCCCCAAATAAATCTGGAGTCTTTGCATTAGTAGAATTCTGGAGCTGGAGGAGGCTTGGAAAGCTCTTGCATTTACAGTTGGGGAAACTGAGGCCCAGAGAAGGAGGCCTCTTGTTTTGGCCATGTACAGGCAATGAGTGCATGCACAAATTACTACCACTGCTGTTAGAAATCCTAAAAAAACACTTTGATCCATCAGAAATAGGATTTACTGGCACAGAAAACATTTACCCAATTATTCAATGATGTCTGTTGACTTGCTGCTCTACTTGGTCTCAATTGATAGTAATAATGGAAAGTTAAAAAAGAAAAGCTTCGTGCAATCGAGTTTACCTCTGCCCTTTGAAGGTTTTGGCATGGCAGTTTGCAAACTGACATCTTTTCAAATGAGCACTTAACCCATGTGAGTTATAATGTGTGTTTTTATTGGGGTTATGCAAAAGAAGATGTGGCAGCACAGGGTGGCTTTGACACTGAGCGGTCAGCACTGTGCTCTGAAGATGGAATTCTAAGCAACTTCCACTCTGATTTTGGTTTGGTTTCTATTTTTCTTTTTCTTTCTTTTTTTTCTTTCCTACCTTCCTTCCTTCCTTCCTTTTTCTTTCTTTCTTTCTTCTTTCTTTTTCCTTTTCCAGTTTTAACAAGAGTGAGGTAGGTTGGCTCTGTGAGTGGTATTAACAGGTATTATCAACCTGTGCCCGAGCTATTGCTGGCATGGTGCTGGGTGCTCAGACCTGTCCTTTCTTCCTAGCACTGGGTCTGGTGCCCGTGGATGCCCAGGTGCAGGTGTCTTTAGAACTAGTGTAATTCAGGGACAAGGAAGGTTCTGGGAGGTGAGAGTGTGTTTGAGACATTTCTTCCATGTAGTGGACTTCACCTGGGTACCCGCTGTCTGGATTGAAAGCCACCTCTCATTCACCGCTACTTGTTCTTGGTTCACCAGTAAACAGGGCAGTTTGGACCTGCCCTTCATGCTAGCTCTGAGCTTCTAGCAGAGGATGCCAGAATTGAGGTTTTGATAATGATCTCTAGACAGATTCAGGGTCAAATAGGGAGTTGTGATGTCATGGCATTTTCTGCAAGGCTGGTAGACACGCTGGCTTTCTTGAAGATTCCTTCCTGATGTGCTTCGATGCTTCATCAGGCTTCTATGTGAAGGAAGGGGCTTATGGGAGGGAAGAGGCAACCTATAGCATGTCTCTCTTTCTTAACTTTTTCCTAAATGGCTAATCACTCTATATTTTAAACAGCTGTAGTTCATAGTTACTCTTGTCAATAAAAGGAGTCCTCCTTAATTATTGCCTCAACTTTGACCTAAAACCATCAAATAAAACTCAAAATAAAAAAGGACATGGGGGATGAATGGAGAAGCAAAATGTGGTACATTTACATGAGGGCTGACTGGAAAAAATTCAGTCATAAATGCCTCTACTCATATTTTTCATATTACCTGGCTGGATACTTTCTGGACAGCCCTCGTACAATGAAATATCATTAGTCTTGAAAAGGCAGGAAATTATGACACGTGCTGTAGCATGGATGAACCTTGAGGACATTACTCTAAGTGAAATAAGCCAGAGACAGAAGAACAAGTAATATATTATTCTACTTCTGTGAGTTTTCTAGAATAGTCAAAATCATAGAAACAGAAAGTAGAAGGGCGGTTGCCAGGGGTTGCGAAGAGGAGGAAATGGGGAGTTTTTGTTTAGTAGGTACAGAGTTTTGTTTTGCAAATTGAAAAATACTGGAAATTGGTTGCACAACAATGTAAACATGAAATCTGACAATTAATTTTGAGAACTCCTCCTATAAAAAGTGCCACTTACCTCATTGCTGACTATCAACTACATTCACCTTTGAAGTACTCCCCTTGGGAAGCTATGCACTGATGCCAGCACTTAGTCCACTCTTCAGTGCAATTTTGGAACTCTTTTACTGGACTGGCCATCAGAACTGTCACTGAATTACTCTTGTTGTCCTGCATGTCATTAAAATGTCTTCCTTTCAATATTTCCTTTATCTTTGGGTAAAGAAAAAAGTCATTGGGGGCCAGATCAGGTGAATAGGAAGGGTGTTCCAATATAGTTATTTGTGTACTGGCTAAAACCTCCCTCACAGACAGAGCCATGTGAGCTGGTACATTGTTGTGATGCAAGAGCCATGAATTGTTGGGGAAAAGTTCTAGTCGTTTTCTTCTAAGTTTTTCATGCAGCCTTTTCAGCACTTCCAAATAGTAAACTTGGTTGACTGTTTGTCCATTTGGTACAAATTCATAATAAACAATCCTTCTGATATCAAAAAAGGTTAACAACATCATTTTGACTCTTGATTTGGATTGACAGAACATTTTTGTTTGTGGAGAATTTGCTGACTTTCATTGTGCGCTTGACACTTTGCTTTAGGTCATATTGGTACACCCAAGTTTCATCACCAGTGATAACATGGCCCAAAACATCCTCTTGCCTCTACAAATAAGGTCTTGGCAAATTTCGACTCTCCTTTGCTTTTGTTCATTGGTGAGCTCCTTTGGGACCATTTTTGTATGCATCTTTCTCATGCAAAGATTTTCAGTTAAGATTTTCCTGTTTCTCTTTTGATGTTTATTTGGTCTGCTTGCTTCTCACAATCATCTGACAGTTTTGACATACAATTGGATGAATTTTTGCAATGTTTTCATCAGTTCTGCTCATTACTGGTTGCCCTGACCTCTCTTCATCAGTGATGCTTTGTCAACCCTCACAAAAACGTTTAATCTATTTGTACACTGTTGTTTTCTTCACGGCATTATCCCTATAAACTTGGACTAACATGTCCCTGACTTCACTTCCACTCTTGCCAAGTTTAACAAGAAATTTATGTTTGCTTGTTGCTCTAATTCAAGCTCCGACATTCTCGCAACAGCACAAAAAAATACGCAACAATAATGAATATCACTCAGCAAGACATCGCCACAGGTTGACACGAACACAGCTGTGAGACACAGATACACCAAAGTTATGAAACCTTACAGAGTTGTTTGTACAGTGCTGCCAATGTAAGGGCATGGTGGCAAGCTTGCGAACTTAGTTGTCAGACCACATGTATTTAACACTACTGAACTATACCCATAAAGATGATTAAGATGATAAATTTTAATTTCTATATATCTTACCATAATTTAAATATTTAAAAAATTAAAGGGTCTAATGTGGGTAAAACAAAATCAATAATCTTTCATTCCTAGGCCAATGGACTCCTACTTTTATCAGTTTGTCTTAGAGGTTAATGTGTTTAAACCTTGCACCTTAACAGTGCAAATGGTATTCTCATCTATATTTTGATTTGTGGTAGCAAGAAAACCAAGACTTTGTAAAGACCTAATGAATGTACGAAAGTGAAAGCAGGTGCATTGCTATAAAATAAATCTATTATTTACAAATATGTCTGTGATTAGTAAGGGGCCTAAATAATTCTATGCTGTGTCACTGATATATTTACACTTTCTTTTTAGGTGAAGCCAAAAATCTTCCCACTTACCCGGGGCCAAACAAGATGCGAGATTGCTATTGTACCGTGAACCTGGACCAAGAGGAAGTTTTCAGGACCAAAATCGTAGAGAAATCACTCTGGTAATGCCTGCATTTGCTTATTTGACACTAATAAGTTTTCTTCTGTATGGAAAATATCCTGAACATGAATGTCGTCTTGCCATTTTATGTGCTATTTGGTTGGAGTGAGGATTAGGAAATACTCACATGGGCTCTGGCTTACAGGGCCGTTATTGCCCGGGCTTCCACTCTTGATGATGAACTGATATTCCCTAAATGCTCGTAATGCCCAGGACTGAGCAGCATAAGGGAATAAAGTGTACATATGTAACTGTTTATTTGTCTAAGAGACATGTATGAATGCTTTCTAATTAGGGATGAACTGAAAAGTGTATACCACAGCAAAACAGTACAGATCAAGGATTTTGAGAGGGTAAAATGCTGAAGAGGACTATGGAAGTAACTGTTAGCTGAGGCAAGAGACCTAGAAAACATTTATTGAGAGAATTTGAGGAAGAGAGGGTTCAGGTAAAAAAGAGCAGCATTTCATTGGTCTTAAGATTGAGAAGTTGGCTGTATAACAAAAACATCAGTGCTTCTAAATGTCAGCTTGCCTAAGAATCACTTGGAGGGCTAGATAAAACACAGATGTCTGCCCTGGGTTGCTTGGGTGGGGCTGTGATTTGCATTTCTAACAAGCTTCCAGGAGATGCTGGTGCTGCTGGCCCTGAACCACACCCCAAGGGATAGGAAGTGATAGCACCCTAAAGTCACAACAGTTATGTAGAAGACGGGAAAAGAGAAACCAGAAATGTGAAGGGCGAGGTCGCAGAACATCTCGTTCTACACTTGTTAGCAGGTGGGGTGGGGGTTAGTGGTTTGCAGTCTAGGGGAAGCATACCAAAGCCGGTAGTGGGGCCCTGAGCACATTGTTCATATGAGGAGGTCAGTGGAGCAAAGAAGAATCCCTGTGCAGCCAGCAACTCTGCCTTTGGGTTTAGAATTACGGGTTGTAGGTCCATTCAAACAGCTATTTTGAGGTTGAGAACATTTTTAGCAGATGAATTATATCTTTGCATATTGCTACTTCTAAGTGGGAGCAAACAACACATCCTGATGATTTGATGAATTTAATTTTTAGAAAACTGTTAAGGATCTCCTGCCCCTAAAATGTAGAGATACATTTCATTCTCCATCTGCACCATTGCTGCCAATACTAGCAAGGCTGCTCCTGAGGCCAAGCTATCACAGTTGTGTTATTTTAATGCATGCTCCAGATTCTCTGAAATAATTTGTTGAAGAAAAATGAAAAGACTGAGGAGTTTTTCAGGAGTCAAGTGTAGTTTGGGGTTGATGATAAAGTGATACTGAGAATGATGCTGTTACTATAACCTTCAAGGGTTATTTCTGTTAGCCTAATGTGAGAAAAGTCCTTTCTGTGTTTAAATAGTCAATGTTAGAGGCCTGTGGATCATAAACTTGGAGAATTACTGTCAGCTTCTGTAAATCTAGGCTCTCCCCAGACTGGCTGGGAATTTCTGAGAAGGGAATTGGTTTGGGAACCTCTGTTTTAGGTGACATTGAGGAGGGGATCGTTGTCTTAGAAATGTTTCAGACAAATTTAGAAGTAGAAATGATGGTTTCTGAGTTAGGTGGCACTGGAAAATGTAATTATGGAGCAGGAAAAAGAGGATGAGAGCTAAATAAAAACATTGATGTAGTAACACTGTCCTTTCTGGGAAATTGGCTATCTGTGATAGAGCCAAAATGAGGTGGTGGCCCCCAAAATGCTATTGTAAGAAGCCAGTTAAGTCTATCGAGTGCACTGAGGTAATACTCCCAACTCATCAGAGCTTCTGACCCCTTCACAGACTATACACACTTTACTCACAGACAGTATTAATGAGCTTAGTTATTTTTTTGTTTAGTAATTTACTCATCAGTTCAATGAAAATTTATTGAGGTGCTTATCTACTATACCAGATAAGGAGAGTGGTACTATAAGCAGAAAGTTATAATTGACAGCAAAGAATGAGACAGACCTACACAAAATAATTCCAAGAGCTTATTTAGCATTTAGTATTGAGGCAGAAACTCTATTCCCACTGATGGGCTGTACAAGCTGATAGCCTCAGAGCTGTATTCTGTAGTGTGCAGGCAAAGACAAATAAATCCATTACATAAAAGAAGTTAGCAAGGAAAATTGCAGCTACCTTTTGGTGCTAAATACTTGAAACCAAAAATTATCTCTCTTCTGAGTTTGCAGGGCTAAATTCATACCACATCCATGGTCAAAAAATCTCAATCCACGAATATACATACATTAACGTAGTCCTTGGATTAGTAGTTTGTATAATAACATCCACTAAGGCAATGATATGCCAGTCAAAAGCAAATCCAATTATGTCTTTCAATCTGAGTCTCAAAAGAATTCTCCTTTATGAAGTTCTAAGGAACATGAACTCAGAGGAGAAAAATACACGGACTATAAGGAAATAAAGTGTCATATGCATTTTCCAAGAGAAACAGCAGACAGCAGAATCAGACCTGCAGAGTTTGCAGAATGTCAGCTAACAAAGTTTAATGAATCTAAAGTAATGAGACAAGATTAAAAACATGAGCAGGATAAGAAATGATAAAGAATGACTGAACCAATTTGAAAAAGAACCAAATAGAATTCCAGAAATAAAGAACACAAGAATTTAAATGAAAAACTCAGTGAATAAATTAAATAGTTGACTAGACATAGCTAAAGGTTTGGTCAACTAGATGGTAAATTTGAAATATATCTCAGAGACACAAAGAAATGGCAAGTATGAGAGAGGTTTATTGACACAGAGAGAAAATAATGTCCAAATTTGTCTCATGGAAATTCCAAAGGTGAGAGGAGAGAGAATGGTGTAGAGGCCAAATATGAAGATTGCAAGAGGAAGATGATATTAATATTTTAAGTTTCAACTTACATTCCTGAGTGGTCTTGATTGGAGGATAGCCCAGAGGCAGAACACTAGTCTGGGGCCTCTGCCAGAGTCAAGGTGAGAGGATGAAGGCTCAGATTCAGATGGCGGCTGGGAGAGCAAAAGGAAATGAACAAACCTGAGAGGCAAAGTCGAGCAGCAGCCACCAGCCTGGGCAGTTACCAGCCTGCCACACCTTAGACTTCAGTCATTGCCTCCAAGGAAGCAGCTGCTCCCTCTTCCCTGTTGTGGCGGTGACTTCAGGAGCGTAATCTCACATCTCCCCATCATGCCTTTTCCAGGTTCAGCATCACCTTTGAGATTTGGTCATTCAAGTGGCAGTCACCGTAGAAAACAGCCTGTATCTGATTTCTGAACTCCAAAGAGCCAAAGGGCTAGATGGCCTGGCCGGCTGCTGATCAGAGCCGGCAGGGCCTTGCACCCGGTCTGAGGGACAGAGGACTCCAGCAGGAGCCCTCCGACATGTTGCCTCTGGGGGAAGGGTCAGCCTTGAGCTCAGCTGCTGCTGCCCAGTATTGTCTGACTTCTGATTCACAGGAAGTACAGATGGAATGTGTGAGAAAGAAGGGGGAGAGTGCACGTTTTCTTCCCTCCTTTTCACCAGCAGAAGGTTGGCCCTGGGGATCTGACCATGCCCCCACCACGCTGTGCAGAGTGTCCCCAATATTACCTCTGGTCTACAGCATCACTACCAGTTACTGAGCGGATATCTTAGGAAAATACCCTCACGCGTCCCTTTCTTTCCTTTATTTTTGGTGTGGGAGAGCAGAGGTTAAGAGAAAGCATCCATTACAGATTTATTTGTAAGAACTCGTTGGATCAGGCACATTCAGGAGAACAAACCCTTTCTCCCTGGCCTGATCCATTCTCCAGGAAAGTGATTTTGGGCAAAGTTTCTTTCCTACTAGAAAAAAATAACTTCCTGATTTGAACTATAATTTATTAGTCACTTAAATGGCAACTCATTAGTTGTTCATTGATTATTTAAACTAGGCTCTATGAAATTGGCTTGGCAGGGCGGGGGCTCAGGCACAGCTGCCCACTTTGGACTGCACAGTGCATTTGTCAAGCAAATCCTAAGACCGCCCCCCGCCCCCAACTGCCAGGAGAGGTTGCCTTCTGCTTCTGAAACGGGAGGGGAAGGTTACATCATGAAGAGAATCACCATTTTATTCAGTAAAAGGAGCATATTGGTGTTACACAAATAGTTAAAAATAAGAGCTCTTAAGTCTAGCCATTTGCAAGATTATTCCATACAGTGTCAGTGTTTTCATTTCCTTTTATCTATATAAGTGATTATTGTGAGATAGATATCACCCACCTGTCCCTGGAAAATCCCCACAAATATATATTTAAATCAAAACAAAACAAAACAAAACAAACAAACAGCCCCCGGCTCATTGAGGAGCTGTTCCAACATTCCAGAACTGACTCTCACCTTCCCCAGTAGCAGCTGTGATTGAGGTTGTGCTGAGCCCCCAAACCACAGCCCATTTTGGACCCCTACCCCATGTGCAGCCCAGAAGCCCCTTCCCTCCTGCTTCCTCTCACCTGGTTTCATTTGTGCTGCATTTGTGGTGGGGAAGGGGCCTACCACATGGTTCTGGTCCAGCCACCGAAACACGGCACTCTTGTCTTCCCGCCAAAACAAAGCCCTTACAGCTGCTCACATTCTGGTTGGAATGGTTCTTTATGTTTCTCAGGGTTTGATGATATCTGCTAAGTGATAAAGGCAAGCTACAAAGCTGTGTTCAGGATAAGATTCCTTTTTGTTTAAAAATTGAGATTGCTCCAAAAATGGTCAAGAATATATGAGCATAAATCAATATGGTTATTTTCTCAGGGTGATGGGATTATGTGGGATATTTTTATTCTTTTGTTAGTATGCATTTTTTTTTACATAAAATTAGAAAATAGACAGTAAAATAACTGCTTTCTAGAGCAAAGTGAGAAGGAGCTAACTCATCGCCTCGCTTGTTGACATGGGTGTAATTACGGAATCTCAAATCCTGTCATTATTGTTGAGAACTTACCCAAAAGAAAGCCTGTTTTTAAGCGGATGGGTGTGCTCTTCTGATTTAGAAGGAGCTTGTGGGTCGATGACAGGAGAGTGTCTTTCTGCTCATACTGAAAAATGCAGATTGCTCATAAAATGGTACTATTATGTGGTAGATATGACCAAAGCAAGAAGTACTTCAACCGCTCCACTCTTTTTAGGAGGGGAGAAGCTACTTGAGGCTAGAATCTGAAAGGACAAGGAGGAAGTCTGTGGTTTGGAAGACAGACTTCATTTTCTGAGATGTTTTTAATAAAAACAAAGTTGTTAACTAGAAAACACTGACTTTGAAATTAAGAGATTATGCAGGTGACATTTTTTTCTCCTGACATTTACATTTCTTTCTAATTTCTCAAGTTAGAACTTAAAAAAAATAAGTGTTTTTGACAAAAAATGCAAGCCTCTGGCCCAGACGTTCCATTCCAGCTGGAGTAGATGAACCCATCCCCTCAAAGTCCTGGGGTGTTCCAGATGGGGAAACATGTCCCCTACAGTCCTGGGGTGCTTCTGATGGTGAGATCCATACCCCCATAGTTGTGGGGTGCTCCATGCAGGGAGACATGTCCCTCCAAGTGTCTTTGAGTGACTGGGAAAATCAGGATTCCAGTTTACTAACAGCAGACCTGGTCCTTGAAGGGTATTCACAGAAAGGCCTGTTTTTTGGTTATCATCATCTTATTTGTGATTGCTATTTCTAAGAGTGAGTCTTGTGAAAAGGATTTTTTGGTAGCTTTCTGTAAATCAGGTTATCTGAATACCTCCTGTGTTTTCTATAACAGTATTTGTTTTTATTCCTTATGTTAGTTTCTGACAGAGGGATGGTTAGCATTGCTCTTACGTGTTTCACACTGGACCACAACGTCCCAGGCTTGTTTTAGTGTAGGAGCAAGGGGCAGAGCTGAGTGAGCTTGGTAAAGGTATCTCTCTACCACTATGTCATCCTCTCTCTCCTGTCTCCGGAGAAGGTATTTGCATCTAGGGTGATTCTATGTTAAAGGAGCTGTCTGTGTTACTTCCGTGTCTAGGAATGCTTTAGATTTTTACATTCGAAGTAGGGATTTTCTCCTGAACTTGATAGGTGAGTAATGACCACAAACATCAAGGTCCTGGTAGTCTTGGTTGCTGTGGTCTTGGGGACTTCTCACATTGACATTTGGAGGGGTGGGCCCTGAGAGTTTGGGCTCCCTGTGGGGTGGACAGTGGATCCCCTGAGTTTATGATATCCTTGAGGGGCCTCTCTGGACCCAGGGTGGGCCTGCAGCATTCCATACATCCTCTTCCTGCCAACCAGCTTCAACTTCTCCCGTTGTTTCTCCTAAGTCACAGGAACTTGCCTCGTGTCAGAACATGAGGAATCTTTCAGAACTTCACGGGAAAGCTTAGCTGATGGCAAGTGCTGGTTTGCTTGTGTTGCACAAGCATTGCCTGCCTACCGCATATGGTGGGAAGGTTGCCCCTGGCCCAAACACCTTTCTGGTTTTGGAGTTTGAAACATTTCTGTTGTCGCAACTCGCTGATGTGTGACTTTGGCTTCTCCTAAGAATCAGTCACTTTAAAAAGCATGGTCAAGCCTTCATAAAGATAGGTCTGATTGTAATTTGTTCATAAGAGTAGATGATTTCTATCTGGGGGACACTCTTGAGAGGAAGGGGACTGCTGTAGACAATAGGCTTTGACATTTGGGGAGCTATATGTGCTGTGGTGTGAACCATGCACCATAACCCTGTGAGTAGGGGTTTTACAGATGGGGAAACTGAATCTCAGAGAGGTGAGCTGACTTGCCTGGGCCATGTGGCTGTACATCTCAGAGATGGGTTAGGTCAGGAAAACAAGCTGCAGGTCATCTACCAAAGAGGCAGCCAGTGGGCTGGGGTTCTGATGCATAGATGTCCAGTTTGGGTCTGGGCATTTTTGGGAATAGTATAAGCAGCTACCTGAATGCATTTCCCAGTCCTGGTCCCATGCCTACCCAATGCTAACTTCCTGTTCTTCTGCCCTGGCTGCAAGGCCCGGGCCCCCAGGTGTGCTCGGTGTCCCCGGGATCTGGCAGCAGTTACCATGGTCCTTTCAGTGCTTCACTGCCAGCATCCTGCAGTCCCAGTGCTTGTGCCAAGTCCCTGAAGTGCAGGCAGTGATTGGAGCAGGTGACAAAATCGAGCAGACAGGTCAAAGCAGGATACTTTTTGCCCAGTGTGATCTGACCTCGTATTCTCTCCTTCCCAGAGGAGGGTTAACTACATCCTCTGAGTCCCCATTTCACATTTGCCAGATGCTGTGCGACACGTGATGCATTTCTTCATCTTGTCCTTTGCGGTGACAGAGTAGCTTTCTTTCAGTAGTTGCCCCTCCCTGTGGAGGTTGGTATGAATAGTTCAGACAGTGACATACATGTAAGGGTTAGAGTTCAGTAGGAGGGACTGAGCATTTTGTCTCTCAAGATGCAGTGTCTTATTGGGAATCTCAGAAAAAAAAAAAACCCTTTACAATGAAAGCTCACAGATGCCAAGGGGCCATGCTGCTTAGGGGTTTTAAAATGACCATTTAAAGGAAGTGAGAGATGGACTTAAAAGAAATCAGAGAGACTTTCCTCTTGCCTGAGTGCCTGTAGGATAACTGTGACTTTTCCGGACTGATCGATCAACAGGTCTTCTCCGTGCCAGGCACAGCACTGCCTGCTGCAGATGTGGGGGACTCAGACCCTGCAAGCACCAAGAGTCTGTGTGGGGGTACAAGCTACACGACTTCCTTTCCCAGTTCTGTTGTGGATCTTTGAATATAGCATTTGGTGAAATTTTAATCCAACTGTTAGTTAATGATTTAACCACATGCACATTTTATTAGCTGAGCCCTGAGCTATTCAGAGATAGGCTGGTGCTCTTTTTGGAAGACTGGCCCTACTTGCTTGGCTTCCAGTTCATGTAGGACCAGGAAGTGAGCCCTGAGTTTCCTGAGAGCGACAGTTCCACTGCTTCTGGATGCTTGGCTGTCAGCTGTGGCCTTTCCTGTGGTGTATCGATAGTTAGTTGACTTCGATGGACTTTGAGGCACAAAGACCATCTTAAGAATGGACCTCTCATAAAGAGACTCATTGTAGGATTTCTAGTCTTCAGCATGCCGCATTTCTATCTAGCTCAAATGTGGAACAGCTCAGCAGCTCCTGCCCCTCCTTCCTGACCCCAGATGTTGGGAAATGGATGCAGGCATTTGTGAAATATCACAAAACTGGGGAAAACCAGGCTCATGGCTGTTTTCTCATGAGCAAACATCGTTGTCGCAGCGGCAAGCAGCCTTGGTGTGGGATGGGGCGTGCCAGCCTCTCGCAGATGCTGGGAAATGACTCATGGAGAAGTCAGAAGTTTCTCTTTGGGACCCAAATGGGGCCCTGTCTGAACCTCTCAGCTGCACATCTGGGCCCTGGGAGGATGAGGAATGCAGTTTCCCCTTGTCACAGTACTCCTTAAGGATCAACTCGGTTTTCTGCAGGGGGGTTCGTTTCTTTCTCTTTCTTTCTTCCTTTTTTTTTTTTATCCTTAAGAGAGTTCGCTTGATTCTGTGAAACTTCATTTGAGCTTCTCCCAGTAATTACTGAGGGAAAAGAGCTTGTCACTCTGGCTGGCCTCAGAGGCGGATGCCACTGCATGCATTAATTTCCTTCTGTCAGATAGCGGTATTTAAAGCAAGCCAAGTCCTTTGGGTGGCATTTTTTTCTTTATTTGGAAAGAGGGTTCTGAAGCCCTGAGACTGCAGGTGGGGGCTGACTGTGCAAGGACATTAATTACAAATCTGACTGCTGCTGACCTTGGGCTGGGGACAAAGCTGCGCCTGTGGGGGGAGATACCCCAGGAAGCTGTGTGGCCCCTTTGAGTCCACCAGAAAGAAGATACTGTGTTGCCAGGCACATGGAGAAGGGGCGGGTGAGGGGAGAACTCGTCCCGCTCCCAGTCATCTGACAGTTCCCTTTTTCTTTTGGAAACACACGTCCAACTCCGCTGCCAGTGAACAGGCCAGCTGAACACTTTTCCTTTTACCAAGAAAGCGGGACAGGTCAGCACGCCGACCGCATTGGTGTTGGGGTGGTTGGTATCTGGGGGCTGGGGGGACCTTCATCCCATCTCTGTCCTTTGTCTGTGGGCTAGAGGAAGGGAAGACTGTGTGGCCCACCCCACTTACCTACACCCTCCACATGGGTCCTGCTGGAAGTTGGGAGGGCTGAGATGTCCGAGAGATGGCCCAGTTGGGGCCGAAAAAGCAAGCTCATATGCCTGTCCTTGCCTGTTGGTGACAGATATGTGTATTGTTAACAAACTTTGTTTGTGGTCTTAATTTGCAACATAAATTTACAAGTTCTCAGTGGCTTAATGTTCCCAACATGAAAATACTCAGAAAAGATGGGCATTTCATTGAAAATGGGCCAAAGGCATTTTAACAGAAAATGAACCATGTATTCATACACATATGGTAGATAGCCAACCTCATCAACAATTTAAACTTTTTATATGAAAGCAGTAGAGTTTTTTGCCATCAGTTTAGCCAAGTGTGTGCATATTATCAGTGTTGCTGGGTCTGTGGGGTAAATTAGTTCCCCCTTTTCAGAGGGGCCCAAGCCTAAAGACAGTGAGTACCCTTTCACCAAATGGGATTTACTCAAAGGGAGCAGTCGGACAGCTGTGCAGAGACCTGCTACCCTCGGGTCGCGTCCCCTGCACTTCTCCTCAGGGAAAGTTGGAGGGGACCAGCTGTCCGTCAGTGTTGGACTGGGTAAATTGCGCACTTATGGTTGTTCAGACCGAGATGCTGTTTGGCCACTAACATTTTACTTGCTTATTTGGAAAGTAATCCATGGCATGATGTTAAAGGAAAAAGCTGACTATCTATATCAGGATATATAATACAGTCCTACTTTTACTTTAAAAAGAATGTGTCTCTCTCTGTATCTGCTTCTATTCTGTATCCATACATCTTGAGAGGAAAAAAAACTCTAGGAAGATAAATCCTGGAATGTTAATTCTGTGTTTTGCTTTCTGACATCTTTATGTATTTTTAAAATTTTGGTTTTTTAAAAATAGCTTTTGAGATATAATTCACATACCATATAATTCACCCACTTAAAATGTATAATTCTATGGTTTTTCAGTATATTTAGAATCATACAACCATCACCACAATCAATTTTAGAACATTTTCATCTCCCTAAAAAGAACCTCATTCCCTTTAACTGTCCCTGTTTCTCTCCAACACCCTGCTACCCAGCCCCTGGCAACCACTTACCTGCTTTCCGTCTCTACAGATTTGCCTCTTCTGAGCATTTAGTGTAAATGGAATCAGACATTGTGTGGCCTTTTGTGTCTGACCTTTTTCACTTAACATAATGTTTTCAAGGCTCATCTACGTGCAGCATGTGTCAGTGCTTCATCCCTTTCTGTGGCTGATAATATTCCATTGTATGGATGGACAGACTACATTTTGTTTATCCAGTCATCTGTTGATGGACATTTGGGTTGTTTCTACTTATTGGCTGTTGGGATATATACCTAGGAGCTGAGTTGTTGGGTCATATGGTCACACCACGTTTACCATTTTGAGGAACTACCATTGTTTTCCAAAGCAGCCACACCATTTTACATCCCTCTAAGCAGCGTATGAAGGTTCAGATTTTTCCACATCCTTACCAATGCTTGTTATTAGGTCTTTTTGATTCTTTTAGTCATCTTGGTGGACCTAATTTTGATTTTATAATGTAAAATCCTCTAATTGTCATTTTTAAATATTTTTTCAATGATAGTTGTCATTCAATATTATTTTATATTAATTTCAGGTGTACAACATAGTTAGATATTTGCATAATTTATGAAGTGATGCCTCTGATTAGTCTATTACCCTGTGCATAGTTATGACAGTATTATTGACTGGATTCCCTATACTGTACTTCATATCCCCATGACTATTTTGTAACTACCAATTTTTACTTCTTAATCCCTTTACCTTTTTCACCGAGCCCTCCTACTCCTCTTCCATCTAGTAACCATCATTTTTTTCTCTGTGTCTATTGAGTCTGTTTCTGTTTCATTTTATTTTATTCTTTATATTCCATGTATAGGTGAGATCATATGCCTTTTGTCTGTCTCTGTCTTATTTCACTTACAGCGGTTCTCAACCTTCCTAATGCCGTGACCCTTTAATACAGTTCCTCATGTTGTGGTGACCCCCAACCATAAAATTATTGGTAGCTGCTCCCTGCACATGTGTGACTGGTCCGCATAAGTACATTAGGGCACCAACCCTGTCACATACACCTGTATTTGTGTGGGGCGTATGTGATGGGGTTGGCGCGATGATGTCATCACGCCAGGTACTCGTATGTGGGCGTATCTGCATGTGTGTGGACCCACCTGGAGAGGATAGAGGAGCCGTGTCTCGTTCCTAAGACCATCGGAAATAATGTTTTCCGATGGTCTTAGGAGACACCTGTGAAAGGGTCGTTCGACTCCTAGGTTGAGAACCGCTGACTTAGTAGAATACCCTTTAGGTCCATCCATGTTCTTGCAAATGGTAAGATTTCATTTTTAATGGTTGAGTACTATTCCATCATATATGTGTACCACATCTTCTTTATCCAATTAACTACTGATGGTCATTTCAGTTGCTTCCATATGTTGGCTATTGTAAATAGCACTCACTGTAGTCAACATAGGGGTCCACATATGTTTTCAAATTAGTGTTTTGGATTTCTTCAGATAAATACCCAGGAGTAGAATTGCTGGATCATAAGGTAGTTCTGTTTTTAATATTTTGAAGAACCTCCAAACTGTTTTCCATGGTGGCTGCACCAATTTGCAGTCCCATCAGTAGTGCACATGGGTTCCCTTTTGTCTGCATCCTTGCCAGCATTTGTTTGTTGATTTATTGATGATGGCCATGCTTACTGGTATGAGATTATATCTCATTGTGGTTTTAATTTGCATTTCTCTGATTATTACTGATATTGAACATCTTTCATATGTCTGTTGACTGTGTGTGTTCTGGAGAAATGTTTGTCTACAGAGGTCCTCTGCCCAATTTTTAATTGCATTGTTTGCTTTTTTGGTATTGAGTTGTATGAGTTCTTTATAAATTTTGGATATTAACCTCTTAGCAGAGGTGTCATTGGCAAATATCTTCTCCCAATCATTAGGTTTTTTTTCATTTTGTTGATGGTTTTCTGTGTTGTTTAAAAACAGTTTGATGTAATCGAATCTGTTTGTTTTGTTTTGTTTTTATTGTTTCCTTTGCCCAAGGAGATATATAAAAAAAACAATTACTAAGGGCAATATTGGATTACTGTCTATGCTTTCTTCTAGGACTTTCATGGTTTCAGGTCTTAATTTTAAGTCTTCAATCTGCTTTGAATTTATTCTTGTATATGGATGGAGTAAGAAGGTGGTCCATTTTCATTTTTTTGGCACGTATCCAATTAAAAAGACTGTATTTACACCATTGTATATTCTAGCCTCCTTTGCCATAGATTAAATGACCTTATAGGCATGGGTTTATCTTTGGGCTTTCTATTCAGTTCCATCAATTTATGTGTCTGTTCTTATGCCGGTACCATGCTGTTTTGATTACTTGTAGTGTAGTTTGATATCAGGTAGTATGACACTTCCAACTTGGTTCCTCTTTCTCAAGGTGGCCGTGGCTAGTCAGGGTCTTTTATGGTTTCATGAACATTTTAGGATTATTTGTTCTGGTTTTGTGAAAATTGCCATTGGTATTTTGATAGTGATTGCATTGAATGTAGATTGCTTTCGGTGGTATGCTTTTCTTTTAACGATTATGCTTTTGGGTGTCCTAGCTAAGAAATCTTTACCTGACTCCAGGTTACAAAGATTTATTTCTATTTTTCCTTCTAAGAGTGTTACAATTTTAGCCCTCAACATCCAGGTGTGTGATTGAGTCAATTTTTGTGTACCGTGTGAGGTAGGGTTCTTTGAGGACCATGCTGTCTTGATTACTACTGCTTTGGAGTAAATTTTAAAACCTGAAACTGGGAGCCTTCAACTTTTGTTCCTTTCTCAAGCATGTCCCAGGTCCTTTGCCTCCCAGCTGAAAGGATTGGCATATGGGCTAGTTTCTGGGTTTCTGACATGTGTTGTCACCAGTTTCCTACCTCTCTTGACCCTTTTCTCTGTAGTGATGCCCGCTCCCCGACTCTACTGTCTTCGGGTCCAGGCAAGGGCAGTGCCTACCATGGGCCCGTTCTGGACCCCAGTCTTGTTCAACACCCTCCTTGCCTTCTGCTTTCCTCTCCTTCCCACTGTGCCCCTTCCCATCTGAACAGGTTCTTACTTTCTTATCATGCTTACTCTCTGTGATGGCTTCTGGCTTCTTGCCCCGCAGTGAGTCCGTAGCTCCTTAAAGCTCCAGATCTTTGTGCTCCAGACCTTTTTTTTGTCCCTTAGTCCAATGCCATCCTGGTTGTGGAGCAAACAGGCCTGAATGAATGCCGTCATTCCTTGATCCCATCCTCCTGGGCTGATGCAGCTTCACCTTCTGTTTGGAAGGCTAGTGTTGCTCCCACCGCCCATCCTGGTCGGTTTCCCCACAGCCGCCTCACATCACTGGGGTGTCTCAGTGTATTCTAGCTCCAGGGTATTCCATTTGCTCCTTTCTAGGATTACCTGGGCCATGCTGAGCTGATCTCAAACAATGAAATGAGTTGGAAATCGGTCTGTGTGCTTCAGGAGCTTTGTAACTTTGACTGACACATCAATCAAAACAGTGCCTGTGTTTAAGGACAAGTCTGTTCTGGAGATTTCATTATTTCTTCATGGGGACAGCATGGTGGAAAGTGCACACTGATGATATCAAGTGATGGCACATCGTACCACCAAAAATACTCTATTTTATGGAATCTGTGACATATGTACATTATGAGATGTACCTTTATTTTATGTGCCACAAAGAAAAAGCAGTGTTAATTAATCTATGAAACAATCCTTTCTGACATTGATTGTAGGATACATTCTAATTTCAGAGATGCTAAGATAAGTGGGGAAGAGTCATCTCAGAATTCATAAAATATGGTTTTGGAGCTCTCTTAGCTGGGAGCTGGTCACTCTCTCCATCCCTTTCTTTCCTATTGTCATGTCTGTCACTCACAATAAACTTTCACTAGGAGATGCTCATGGTATCAGTTCTTTTCCATCTCTCTTTTCATACTTGGTCATGAGCATATACATCTCTTTCTTCTAACAAAATGTAATCTCATGTTTTAGTTCTTACTTGACCTGCGACATGTTTCCTGTGTTGGACCTTAGTCATGAGTGTGCGTGAAAACAGAATCATGCCGGATTCCAAGGTAGTCAGTCATAGGTGTGACTGAAGTAGTCGCTCCATTTCTTAACCAGTGGGTGCAGCTCTGGTGGGTGCCATGTTCTGTGTATATTCACCGCCTTCCAGGAACCAGCGTCTGCTAACCCCAGCCTGTGCCCATCCAGCACAATCAGGGGATTCCTGCTCATTGATGAGAGCTTGTGGTTTACTTTTGAGTCTCCATCTGTGGGTGAATGAGTCTTGGGGTCTGAGTGGAGGGTGGACTGGAGGGTGCAGCCCCTCTCCCTGGCAAGAGGCATGGATGGCCACCCAATTGGAATTTTATCCCAACTTCTGGAAAAAGGGGGACACTGGCTGAAACTGGAATGCTGACCAAGATCTGCCACCCGCTACCAGACCTTCAAAGTGGTTCACAGTTCTGGAGCATTGATGCTGACTCCAGACTATGCACAATAGACATAATTTTGTTAATGCCACAATCTCTGTCCAGCTCTCTGGTTCCTTGGAGCTTTTGCTAAACTAGCACTACAGTTCATTCATTTAACATGATATACTTTTGGTGCTGGGGCCACATCTGTGAAGATTTTTTATAGCCTCCCTACTCTTGAGTTCATTTTCACCCCAGTTAAAAAACTACAATTTCACATCTCACAAGTGGAATGCAGAATAGTGCTTGTGGTGCGTTTGAAACTGAGATCACACGTGTGTGCCCAAGGTCGGTGCTTCGTCTGCAGGCCCCACCTCGACGCCCACGCAGCTGATGACTGATGACAAGGCCATTACCTCACAGAATCTAATGGTGCTCATTCTGTTTATCTGTCTAGCCCCTTCTATGGAGAAGACTTTTACTGTGAAATTCCTCGGAGTTTTCGTCACCTGTCATTTTACATTTTTGATAGAGACGTTTTCCGGAGGGATTCAATCATAGGTAAGTACTTAAATGGATGTTTTCTTCTTTTTCTCTGCCTTTTCTGAATGCGATCTCCTTCCGGTATGAGTGGGGTATCTCTTCCAGATAGCCTGTTCTGAGACAGCAGAGTGGAGTTAGCATTTTTAGCCTCGCCTTTCTGTCTGGGCTAAGCAGGGGCTGGAAGTAGCCCTAGGAGCCCGGCTCACCCAGCTATGGCATCCACTCTGACTGGGACGTGGAGCCTGAGTCACGTCCTAGCAGTGTGTGGCGGAGCTTCACAGCACGAGCTCACATAGGAGAGACCAGCACACACCAGCAAAGGCTTTGGAACTGTCCCTCAAAGCGAGGGTACAGCCCCAACTTGTCTTCACATGACTCCCGAGGGCTCCTTTGAAGGACCAGTGTGCAGAGGAGACCTCTTTCCACCATCCCCAAGCTTTGCCTGTCCCTGACTCCCAACACCCCTCCATAGGGACTGGGATAGCATTGGGGTGCTCTCAGAGGCATTGGGGTGCCTTCACATATGGGGCACTAAGGCACTGGGGTTCACAAATGTTTAAGGGTACTGTCAGAAGCATTGAGTTGACCTCAGAAGTATTGGGTGTGTTGTTAGAGTTATTGGGGCACTGTCAGGTATTGGGGTACTCTTAGGGACACTGGGACTCTCAGAAGCACTGGGGTGCTCTCAAAGGGACAAGAATTTCAGTGGTGGACTTCTGGAAAGAGTGAGGCCCAACCCGACTATGGAGGAGAGGTGTGGAATATCAGAGAACCTTACTGGGTTCAGCAGTGCACCTGTGTCCTCATTCATGTTCACTGTGGCACCTAAAATAGGATTGAGAAGCTAAATGTGGGCACAGTTGTAGTTGCTGTATTCCAAACACCATACCACGTTCCCGTTGTGGCCTTGGCTGTTGCTGGGAGAAGAGGCATTTGGGGTTTAGCTTTTGGGTAGAGCACTTTGAATCTGAAATACACTTGAGTCATGCAGCCTGTTCCTCTGTCTCACACTTGGGGCATTCTGACCAGCTCCTACTCACTTCCTAGACCACTCGAGAAGGTCACCCACATAGCCTGTAAGGGAGTTTTCTATCCAGGCTGCAGAGGCCTCCCAGCATCACTCAGGACAGTTGGCCACACCCCCTACTACTCTTGCTCAGCTTCCTGGCCTTACACCCTGTGGCGATTTCTCCGCCACCTCCTTAGCGCTCAGCCTACAGGTCCAGCTGCCCGGGAGGACTCCGTGATTGTCTCAGGCATCTCACATGCATCATGCTGAACTCCTTTACCGCCACAAGTTCCTCATTGCCAGGTGAACCTCATGCCCACCCTTTCCTCACCTTCCCAGCTGACCTGCCAAGACCTGGAACTCAGTCCCTGTAGCAGCCACATCACCCTGCACCGAGCCTTTGCTTGCTTGTACTATCACCTTCATGTACTCAGAGCTTGCTCCTTGCACCCCTCTCTTCACTCCAGGGCTACCAGGGCTGCCTTTTCTATGTGTAGGCCCTAAGCATCTCCTCACAGTTTAAAGCTGACCACTGGCATCCCTTGCACGTACGAAAAAGCTCAAAACATGGAAATGATTCCATTGTGTCTGTCCCTAGTGTCTGGCTTTGGCTCAGGTGGCAATCGCTAGACATTTGTTGAAAGAATAGACGATTAAAAAAATACCTCCACATGTTACATTTATTACGTTTTAGAAATTCACTGTGTTTTATAGATAATCTCTTATCTGAAGAAACTCTTTTCTGGAGTTTCACTTTAGAGCCTGATTTAGTTTTTAAAAATAGCCAACTTTTAGACCACACTGCCTGATTTGGCCTGGAGAAGGAAGTGTGTACTCCCTAGCATGCATTCAGGACCGTTCGTAATCTGACCAAATTGTCCCCTAGCCTTAATTTTTCAGTATCCACAATGGCCTTTCTATCTGTCTCAGTATAAACACTCACGTATGCATTCACACGCATGCATAGAACTCTGCTTGTGCACCTCCATGTGCACAGTCTACCTGTCACACCCTCTTAACACTAGAATTCTTTTTATTGCATCTCAGTTTTCTAAAATCTGATTAGGACTGTAGTGACAAGTTTACATGCTGTCTTTCCTCAAGCAGCATGCTTCTCGCTTGCTACTGGAGAGTGTTACAATCCAGGTACCTGGGCCCACATCCATGCTAGTGGACCCAGATTTTCTGGGGCTGAACCTGGCATTTCATAGTTTTATTAAGTTCCTCAGGTGATTCTTACAGTTAGTAGGAAACTAACATGTATTGAATGCTTATATATGCCAGGCACTGTGTTGGGTGTTTTCATGGGCATAAAAGCATGCCATTTATCTTTTGTATCAACCCCAGGAAGTAGATATCACCTCCACTGCTGTATCAAGAAGAAACTGAGGCCCAGAGAGGGTAAGACACTTGCCTGAAGATGCACAGCTAGCAGGTGGTGAGCCAACAAATCAGACACCCCCTGTCATATTTGTAGAGGAGTACCAGTATTAGCAGAGTCATGGGAGCAGAAAGGTGTATCTATACCTGCTTTAGTTATCTCATGAAGTCATCTTCCTCTCTGCAGACCTTTGGAGAGTTTTCCTGCCCAACACCCTGTAATTTGCTATGACTCTGGATCTCATTTTCATCCTAATCAATGTATGGTAGGTGGTACACAGAATTTCATTCTCATCATTTCATATTCTGATCAAGCATTTAGATTTATGCTTTCCTGGGGCCTTTGGGCACCAATCGTCTGATATGTGAGTGTGAAAGGATTCCTAAACCTAAGTGATTTGGACTGACTAGAGGAAGGAGAGTAGTAGTCACCTTTTCCACCAGAATCACCAGATCCACTGTGTCCGCAGCATGACTGGGGGCTGGAAAAAGTGACAAACACATCCTGCTGCTCTGCTCTCGGGTTGTTTCATGGTGGGCAGTGAGGGGATGTGCCTTACAAACACCTCCTCTGTCCTCACCTCTCCCCGTCCTTCCCTGCTTTCCCTCTCCTTCCTCCCATCCTGATCTCATGCTTTGTCATTTTCTTCTGTCCTTCATCCCATTTTCCTTTTTAGGATCTTGGTCCTAATGTGAATTCCTCCTTTCTTCCATGCATGTGGCTTATTTCCTACCCCTGAGTCATCTCTGTGAGCCATCAAATGCCTCTTACTCGGACTATGGAAGTTGGGTGAATAAGGCTTCCAATGCAGTACAGGTCTGGGGCTTACGAAAAAGGCAGGTGGGGCAGTGAGGAGCCTTTATACAGTAGTAGGACGTGTTGATTCTTGTTTTATTCTGGCTAGGGTGGCTTAGTTGAAAAATAAACTTTATCAGAGTTTTATTAGGGATTCATGTGTTGACACTTAAGTGTTTGATCCTAGAAAATTAGACCCACCTTCTGGCTTTAATGAGCCATTCAGTATGTCAATGAGCTACATTTTTGTTCTGTCATTTTCTTCCATCTTCTGTGCTTTCAGTCTGAAAGAATGGTAAGTGCTGCCTGTTTATTCTGGAACTGTCCAGCAGGAATGCATGTTGTACTAAAGGAAGAGAAATATAAATTGAAGTATCTGGTGCATTATCTAATATTTATCTATTCAACAAATATATAGCACTTACTGTGCAAGGTATTGTTTTAGGTGCTTTACAAATATTGACACATTTAATCATTATAACTCTGTGATGTAGGTGCGTTTTTCAGATGAGGAAACTGGTACAGGCAAATCACAGGCTTTTAGATGGTAGAGCTGGCGTCCAGACCTCAGCAGCCAGGCTCTCAGGTCTGTGCTACCAAGTTCTTGACCTCATTTAGGCTATGCTTTGTTGCCTGCTTTTAGAGGCAATAATTGATTGATTGTGGAGGCTAATGGGGAGGGAGAAGTCTACGATGACTCCTGTTTATGATTTTGCACCACCAGGTGGATTGTGGGTGGTGGTACATAGATGGTGCTGGAAAATGGGGGATGGTGGTGGTGGTGGAAGCTGAGTAGGAGATGAGGATGGCGATAGCAGCAGGATGAGTTATTCCTATCAGAAAAAGATATCATCATCCACAACCTGCCACCGCCATCCCCTCCCATGAACTGCAATCCAGTGTCACCATCCATTACCCTCCTCCTGTTATGTACCGTCCATCTCCCTCCACTCAGCACCTACCACTCGCCATACATCACCACTGTGCACTACCTTGTATGCCATCCACCATCGTCTGCCAGCCCCCATCACCATCCGCCTCCCACCCAGGACTGTCTGCCACCCCCCATCTATCGTCCCTCGTCTGCGCTCCGTCATCCTCCACCCGTCATCTGCTGGCCACTGTCTCCTGCCACCCGTTAACCACCATTTACCGTCAGTGCCACCACACCCCACCATCCGCCACCCTCTACCCATCATCTGTCCTCTACCCATCATGTGCCATCCACCGTCCTCAAGCCCTCATCCTGCCCCTTGACCTACCATTTCTCTTCTACCACCTACCAACTTTCACCGTGACTCTCCACCATTTATCAGCCCGATCTGTGTCCCACCCCCACTGGGAGTCGTCCTGGTCTCCCCATCCCATTTCTGCCTGTCCTAGCCCCTGACCTACATTTCTCTTTCATTAGAATGGACCCATGTGATTGTGCAACACTTTCTTACTGAGTCTCCACATCTAAACACCAGAGCCTGGCAGTGGATTTACTTAGTTCTGAAGAGGGTAGTGGGCACATGTGGGCACAAACTGGGGTGGCAGATGTGGGTCTAAGGCTGGGGAGCCCTACTTTTGGAGAACCCATTGTTTGAAAGGGTGTATTTATCCTCTTCCACCAAAAGCTCCTTTCAGCTTGCTCCTTGCCTGGTGGGAGTCACCTTGAGTAACACCAGCTTTACTGCCTTCTCAGTCCAGCGGAGATGCCTGGGTGGTGGTGGGCTTCTACTTGACAGATGACAAGAAATTCCAATTCAGAATATCTGAAGACAGCTTTGTTGCTGAGGTGACGTAAAGTGGTGCTTATAAAGAAATGATCCATGCCTTTGGTAGTGTTTCTGGCAGTGTAGATCAGAGCTTCACATGCTTGTTAAAATGCACATGCTGGCTCATGGTTTGGGGGCAGGGCCTGAGAGTCATAATGTTGTTGGAAGCTGGTGCAACTTAAGTAGAAATAACTGGAGATTGTTCAGAAATACACGGGCATAGGTCACACTGGAACTCACGTAATTTACGTTTGAC
Organism: Lyroderma lyra; assembly: GCA_004026885.1. NCBI lineage: Eukaryota > Metazoa > Chordata > Mammalia > Chiroptera > Megadermatidae > Lyroderma > Lyroderma lyra. The sequence goes on from PVJL010002794.1 coordinate 171,116, forward strand.
TTAAGATGGAACTATCACAGTTGCTTCCCAGCCGAATCCTCAGCTCTGAAGGAAACTAATGAAGTTTAGAGCAGGCACTTTCCAGGTCTGGCAGCCGTCCCTCATGCGTCTCCATTAGTGTGGTGGACTGCCACCCAGACCTGACCACGGGACTTTGCTGCTCAGGTCCTGCAGGGCTCTCCTTGCCCTCAGGATGATGCCCGAACCCTTAGCTGGGCCGTCACGCCCTTTGTGGTTGCCCTGCCCACGGATTCCTCTTTCCTGTCCCCCTCAACCTCAGGCCCTCCCAGCCCTTCTCCCCCTGCCGCCTGCCCCTTGGCCTTGGCTTACGCTGCCCCTCTGCCTGGCACCCCACCTCTGACACTTCTCCCCATTCCCATGCCCACGTGGTTGCTGCCACCTGCCCAAGACCCTGGTGGCACCTGAGCGAGCTGTCCCTTTGGTTTTCTCCCATGGCTTCACCCGCTGGAACATTTTTTCCACTCCTTGCCACGTGGTCACCGAAACGAACTTCCCAAGGCCAGAGCTCCTTGAGGAAGGGCCCGGGTTTATCCCTGTAGGAGACGAAGGAAGGAGGGAAGCAGGAGAGGGAAGAGTGGAAGTGTCACCTCTGAAGCTGCTCAGTTAGAAGTTGACATTTTACTTGATGGCACGGTGCCTGCATTGGACACACCAGCATGACAGGTGAGGGCGAATATGCAGATACAGTAGTGGTCTTAGTAGTTGGCTCAGATTATACCAGAATCCTTGGAGACTCATGAGAACCTTTCTGAGTGGTAACCTTAAGGAAAGGAGAATTTTAAAGTATTTTTGCATTTTTAAATCAGAGAACCTAACCAGGTTGGTTCTGGGGTGATTTCCCCTCAAAATAATCAAACAAGATGTTTATTAATCATTCTGTTTAAGGTACCTGCTATTTTTAAAGATAACCAGCAAAATCATGCTTTAGCCATTCTTGGTGGCTTTAAAATTATGGTGTGTCAGCGTGCAATTGGACTTACATGTTTTTACCGTGGTTTTTACAGCTGTAAAAATAAGTGGCTGTCTGGATCTCCAGGAATAATTTGGAGTTATGACTAGTAATTATGCTGTTACCAGGATAAGAAGCCAAGTTCTAGGGTATACATTTGTATCAGAGACGAGCACCGTGTCACCAGCTTCTCACAGTGTCCTGTGTCTGACCTGCTGGCACGCTGCCAGGAGGAGCCCACACCCAGCTTCAGGCTCTCCTGGTGCTCCTGCACGTGTGCCCCGCAGAGGGTTTGAGTTTAGCAGTGAGGGGTGTATCCAGTGAGCATGTCCCCACTTTGTTCTTTTCCAAACTCATTTTGCTAGTCTAGGTCCTTTAAAAGCTTCTTAATTTCCAAAATGACTTAGCTGTCAATGCTTTATAGATTAATTTGGGGAGAATTAACATCTTAACAACATCGAGTCATCAGACCCTCCAACACAATGTATCTTTTCATGTACTTGGGTCTTCTTTAATTTCTCTCATCAGTGTTTTGTGACATGTTTTCAGCATACATGCCTTTCACACACAGTCACACACACATTTATTTATTTAACCTTATGTACTTTGATTTTTTATGGAGTAGACAAAGATATTTAAAGATAGTACACCAAAAGCACAAGTCATTAAAGCATCATTTTATGAAAGAGACTTTTGGACTCTTTTAAATTTCAGTTTTAGTTGTCATTGCTTGTATGCAGAAATAAAATTGATTTTTGTGTATTAACTTTGTATTCTACTAGCTTTCCTTATAGATTTTCTTATGGATTCTGTGAATAAAGACTTTTATTTCTTCCTTTCTAGTCTACATGCCCTTGTTTCTTTCTCTTGCCTCCATGCACCAGTTAGGACACCACGCTGGACAGGAGTGATGAGAACAAACATCTCTGCCACTGGCTCGATCTTGGGGAAGCATTCGACTGTCCCTCTTTAAGTCTGATCTTAGCCTACCCACAGGTTTTACCCTGGTTATCCACCTTTCCACATATCCTCTGATAACCTCAGTACCTGGTTCTCGAGACTACATCTCTTTATTGAACTGTCTGGCATGCTTCTCTCTTCTGCACTGACCCTGACAGGTACAGCACCCATCAGAGGAAATAATACATGGAGCTTTTAATGGTGAAAAAACAGGCAGCACCATCTCTACCCAAATGAGAAAGTGAAGCCCAAAGTGGTTTAGTGACCTTTTGATGTCACTTGGATAGATTGGGACAACTCTGTGGATTAAGTCACATCAAATACATTTAAGTAGACATTATGGTTGTGGACCAGGTATTCTCTCAGAACGGCATTGAGAAACACTAATACACCTTTTTAAAGATGCACATGCACATAGTCTTGAATGTGATCGATCTCTGGCAGGATGAACTGGAAGCTGACAACAGAGGTGACCCTTAAATCAGGAACTGTGTTGCACAGGAGAGAAAAACTTATTCATGGCTGCATTTTGTAGTCTTTTGAATGTTTCAGTGCTTCCAAAATAAAGTGTAATGATGTGTAAATTGTAGTATTCATATAAGCATTAAATATATGAGTCCTCCCTAGTCTAGTTAAAGCTCATAAAAGCATTGCAGTTACTGAACATTTCAAACTTCAAATGTAATCCTCTTATCCAGCTGAACTAATCACAGTGTCTGAAGATTTCTTTATTCTTTTTCAATGAAATATATTGCTCAATTCAATTCCAAGAAATTTTTTGTTCCATGTGGCTTTATTCTTGCAATACTCAAAAATCATATTCCCACTGCGGTGGGAAGGGACACAGTTTTGCAGGAGCCAAGCAGAGAGGAAGGAACCTTCTCTTGAGAGCCATTCTTCCTGTTGAGGGATGGCCAGAGGTAGTGGGACCCCCTGTTAGCCCCTCAGCGGGATGCCGCCAAGGCAATACTTGGTAAGAGGGGAGGACTGAGGCGTGGGGAGGAGCCTGAGATGCGTCCTGAGGGAGCCATCCTGCCCTGGTAACTTGATGCTTGTTGAAGGAAATCCCATGTGGTGTGTGATCGGGTCTCCCTGAATTTCTATGGGGTACACTCTTTCTCAGCCTGTGTGTGCCACTTGTTTCCTGCATCTGTCTCTAGCCCTTCCACCTGCCGACTTTGCTTGCCCTGGCTAAAACGGTGATGCAGTATGTAGCTGGGCAGGATTTGGCCCCAGGCGCTCTATGTGGTAAGGGCTGAACCAGCAAGGTTGATGTGGGCAATGGTATTAACCCTTTGGAGTGCTTGTGCGCTGCGTCCACTTCGCAGGTGGACTAAAGAACTGGCTGTGGAATTAACTGGCCTTGAACTGAGGATCCCTGGTTGAATGATTCCAGGGTCCTTCTTAAGTCTCTTTTGCAGTGAAGGGAGGGTGAGGTACAGTTACCTTCCCTTTGAGCATATGAGATGATATAAACATGATGTTACGAGGAATGGCACAATGATGGATAGAGGGATCGAAGGCAGTTGTGGAAGCAGATTGTCCCGACTCCCTGGGCACCTTCACCTGCTGTCACTTGAAACAGCTTTTTTATGATTGTTTTGCCTTTCAAACTTCACATCTGTGCTGGTGGGTGGGTCTCAAAGGGTCTAGAGTCCCGAGCAGAGCTTGGTTACTGAGTTCTCAGAACAAGGTGTGAAGACCATAAGGAAGGAAATCTTATTCTCTGCCCTCTGAGGTTCTCCAGCCAGGGCCCTGTAAAATGGACCAACAAAAGACAGATTAACCAGAAAGAAGAGCTAAAGGGGAGGGACCCAAGAGGGTGGCGTGACAGGAGATCCTCGAAACATCTGGAAAATTCAATTGAACAACTGGGATCCAACGGAGGAAAACCCTGATGGTACAGCCTCAGCTGAGAGATCCACTCATCGCAAGTCACCTGAACATCAGAGAAAGAGGACTGAATGGGAGAGGAGGGAGGGAGCAGAGAGGAGATAGGACTGTGAAACGCAACCTGGGGCCAACGAGGTGGGGACACGGGGACATGGGCTGAAGAGCAGCACCAACCCTGGGTGGGCTGAAGACAGAGAGCCAACAAGAGTGGAGGCGTGGGTAGCTAAAGCTCTGTGAGACTGTAGACAAGTTAAAACCAGAACTGAGTGGTGCTGCACTAGAGCCTCAATCGGAGTGTCATGCCCTGGGCGGGTTAGAGACTGAACAAAGGCAGCTAAGCTGCCCCTGCGAGAATAGGGCCCCAGCTGCAAATCGGAGCCTATAGGCACAGCAGTGCTCTTTCGATTGTAAATCAGCTCTGGGTGAGTTTGAAACTGAAACCCGGCTGCCTTGGAAAAGCTGACCAGAACAAATCATGGTCCTAGGTGAAACAGGCTCAGGAGAAAAGTGCAAGGCTGAGCTGGTGGCATGCGCCCTACAGGGCCCACCTGGTGCCCGACTAACAGGCTTTTGTTTTGGTGCATGCCAGCCCAGGCCCGTCCAGTGCTCTTGGTGCACCCCAGTCCAGATCTGCCCAGTGCTCTTGTGTGCCAACCCAGGCCTGCCCGGTGCTATTTTGCTTTGGCACATGACTGTCCGGTTCTCTCAGCGCATGCTAACCCGGGTGCACTAGGTGCTCTTTTGTCTTGGTACATGACTACCCAGTGCTCTCAGCACACCCCTACCCAGACCTGCCAGGGCTCTCTGTGTGCACCAACGTGGGCCTACCGGTGCTCCTTTTGTCATGGTGCACGCTTGCCTTCCTGGGCCATGTGGTGCCTCCAGCATGTGCTCTATTGATTTGGCATACAACTGCCAGTGCTCTCATTGCACCCCAACCCGGGCCACTCAGGCCTCTATGACGGAGAACAGTGGAGCCAACACCCAGGGGAATGAACCCGGGGTTCAACACTGTTTTACCCCAGGCAGAAACTATAGACAAAAGAGCCTGGCTGCATCCCCTGATTCTCTCCTCAACCCCCCTACCCCAACTCCACCTAGTGCCTGCTTTACAGACTGCTGCAAAAGGCAAGCTGCCATTACCCTGTGCACAAGCAAACAAATAAACCTGCACCCGTCCTAACAAACCCCGCCCCTGCAGAAACTGGCAAGAGGGCTCAGGGAGACTGCAGAATACAGACACAGCAGCTTTCTCCTGCATTGGTATTAGAGACATAGCACACCATCACCCACCACATTTTTCCAAAGAGGAGGTGCATTGAGAGCATCAAGACAAAGGTGACTGGGTCAAAGAAGTGAAACCCATGTTCCAGGAAAGCTCCCAGAGTGAGCTTACTGAATAACCAAGAGAAAATATTGTGAAATGCTGCAGTGACACCAAGTGGGAAGTGAAAAAAAGGCCTCTTTATATCTTAGGAAAAAGTCCCCATGCCCAGAAAAAGAAACACATCAAATACAATGAGCACCTTAGAGTTCCAAGCTGCTCAGAAAGAAAATGAAAAATCATCAGAAAAGAAACTTACATATTTGGAAATATATTATCTTAATGACACAAAAATTTAAGGCTGCAGTTCTTAAGACATCAGAGATCTTTACAAATGTTGACAGAGTACTCAGACACAGTTAAAAGATCTCAAAGAAAATCTGTGCACAAAAGGAACAATTTAACAAAGAATGAAAGTATAAAAAAGAATCAAATAGAAATTCTGGAGATAATGCAATAAGAAAATTGAAAAATGAGCTCACTAGCATAGGAAATAGGACAGAGCAGATGGAGGAAAGAATTGATTATATCGAAGATAGGAACATTAAAATGTCACAGACGGACAAGCCATGCAAGAGATTTCTGACACCATTAGAAAGAACAACATTTGAATAATAGGAATACCAGAAGGGGCAGAACAGAAATCCATAGAGAGCTTATTCAAACAAATAATACATGAGAAGTTTCTAAACCTGTGGAAATAACTGGAACCCCAAATTCAAGAAGAAAACAAGACCCCTAGCTACCTGGACTCTAGCATATCTTCTCCAAGACAGTTAATACTGAAGATGTCAAAAATCAAAGACAAGGAAAGAATTCTTCAGACAGGGGAAAAAATATTATAACTTAAAGAAAAGACCCTCAGGCTGTCATCAGATTTCTCAGCAGAAACTCTACAAGCCAGGAGGGAGTGGAATCAAATATTTAAAATATTAAAAGAGAGAAACTTTCAGCCAAGAATAATTTAGCCCTCAATGTTATCCTTTAGAGATGAAGGAGGAATAAAGACCTTTTCAGACACAGAAGCTGAGGGAATTCGCCAACACAAGGCTGGCATTTCAAGAAATACTGAAGGACACTATTCGACCTGAAACAAAAAAATCAAAATAAATGGGGAAGAGTTGGGATAACAAAAAAATAAAAACAGAGGGAGTAATGGCCACAGGAAATCCTCATGTGTCCGTCATCACCCTTAATGTAAATGGACCGAACTCACCAATAAAAAAGCACAGAGTAGCAGACTGGATTAAAAAACAAAAGCCATCCATATGCTGTGTCCAAGAGACACACCTCAGCCATAAGGACAAACACAGTGAAAGGATGGAAAGCAACACTCCAAGCCAATGACATCCAGAGAAAAGTAGGAGTTACCATAGTGATACCTGACGAAATAGACTTCAGGACAAAATGAGGTAGTAAGAGACAGAGAAGGACACTTCATGATAATAAAGGGGACAATACAACAACAAGAAGACATGACACTCATTAATATATGTGCCCCCAATCAGGAAGCACCAAAATTTACAAATCAACTACTAACAGATCTAAAAAGAGAAACTGAAAAAACCTTAATTATAGTAGGAGACCTAAATACCCCCTTAACAGCCATGGACAGATCATCCAAACAGAAAATAAATAAGGAAATACCAGCTTTAAATGATACATTACAATTGGACATAATTGACATTTACAGGACATTCCACCCTACAATAAAAGTCTGTAGATTCTTTTCTAGTGCACATGAAACATTCTCAAGGATAGATCACATGCTGGGACACAAAACTAGCTTCGGCAAATTCAAGAAGATTGAAATCATACCAAGTATATTCTCAAACCACAAAGCATTGAAATTGAAGATCAACTGTAAAAAGAAAGCAGAAAAAGTCACATATACTTAGAGATTAAACAACATGTTATTTAAAAATGACTGGATTGAAGAAGAAATAGAAGAAGAGATTAAAAAGTACATAGAAATTAATGGCAATGAAAATACAACGTATCAAAATTATTGATGCAGTGAAAGCAGTAGTAAGAGGGAAATTTATGTCATTATAGGCCTATCTTAAGAAACAAGAAAAATCACAAATTCTAACATCCCACCTTTAAGAATTAGAAAAAGAAGAATAGAAAAAAACCAGTCAGCAGAAGGAAAGAAATAATAAAAATTAACTATTAGGGAAATGCAGATCAAAACCACAATGAGATACCACCTCACACCTGTGAGAATGGCTGTTATCAACAAGACAAGGATAACAAGTGCTGGAGAGGATGTGGAGAAAAAGGAACTCTGGTACACTGCTGGTGGGAGTGCAAACTGTTACGACCACTGTGGAAGGCAGTGTGGAGGTTCCTCAGAAAATTGGGAATGGAGCTACCATTTGACCCAGCCATCCCCCTTCTGGGGATCTACCCAAAGAACTTGAAAACCTTTGTCCGCAAAGACTTATGTACCCCAATGTTCATTGCAGCGCTGTTCACAGTGGCCAAAATATGGAAACAACCAAAGTGCCCTGTGACAGATGACTGGATAAAGAACCTGTGGTACATATACACAATGGAATATTACTCAGCTGTAAGAAGAGATGAAATATTGCCATTTGCAACAAAATGGATGGACCTGGAGATCATCATGCTTAGTGAGATAAGCCAGACAGAAAAAACAAAGAACTGCATGATTTCACTCATATGCGGAATATAAAACTGAAAGCAACAAAGAAACAAAAGCTCATGGACACAGTCAATGGTAGTGGTTACCCGAGGGTAAGGGTGCGGGGAGAGGGGGAGAGGGGGAGAGGAGAGAGGGGAAGTCAAATATATGGTGATGGAAAGAGAACTGAATTTCGGTGAACACGTAGATGATGCCCTGTAGAATTGTACTCCTGGAACCTATGTAATTTTTACTAACCAATGTCACCCCAGTAAATTTAACAATTAAAAAAAAAGAGAAACTGTTTGTTATTACCCACAGCACACATCATGCGGGGGAAGCCTCAACAACGAGTAACTCAGAGTCAGGCTTTGGACTGGTTATGGCATCTTAGCAAAGGAATAATGCATTTCAGAGAAGGGACGAGACAAAAGAAAAAGATTTTAGGCCTCAAAGGGTGGCAGACTGTGTGACGATAAATATATGGGGGACAAAATGGAGTAGGTTTTTGTGCAGTACCGTCTTGGTGCTAACTTTCCACCTTCCTCATCACCCCAACTTCCTGGGAGAGGGATCCGGGCCGCCTGTACTTCTCTGCGGTGTCTGCTGGTAGGCAGACAGGGGAGCGCTGGCGGGGCTTCTTTTTGCATCTGTTGATTCTCATTGGCCTCCAGCTCAAATCATCCTTTTGCCAAAGGGATGTATTTTCAGGTGGCATATCCTGAACCCCCACGAGACCAAACAGCAGAGTGTTCTCTTCTTTTTCTTAAATCTCTCATTAAGGAACAGATTGGGCAGGGGGACCCGTAAGGTCTCATGTGAGCCTGTGGGAACAGAACCAGTACCGGGGAAGCACCTAAGAGGAGGTAACATTGTTGTGGGACCTCAAGGGTGGGGAAGAAGAAATAATGGAAGGAATGGCAGAGAAACAAAAGCTGCATATAAACATACATATATTTATATAGGTGTTTTCATTGAAATTCTGGCTCCAAAGTACTAAGCCTGGATAAGGATCATAAAACTTTCTAGAGTGGATGTCCTCAAAATTGGGGGCCCACAGAAGTTCCCTGAGGACCGTGTGAAAACGAAGATTCCAGCACCACACACCACAGATTCTGTTTCCTCCATTAGTAGAGGGTCCAGGAACCCTCATTTTAGGAAACTTGCCAGGTGTTTTGATGTAGTGGCCTGTGATTGATTGCACTTTGAGAGACACTGATTCACAGACCCAGGTGGGCAATAGGAAGGTTGAGGTTCATTCCAGCTGCATCCCCAGTTTCCGTTGTTGCAGAGAACTAACCTGAGTGCGTGTATGCCGTCGTGACTACGGGCCTGACACGCACACATAAGCACATACAGATATAACCCCCGCTGTTTTGCAAAGCCGTGTATATGAAACAAAGAACTAGTACGAAAACGGGGATTAGGTTCCACAAAGGAATAAAACATACCATTGTATTTTTATAATTAAGAGAAATATCTTTATTAAAGCAATTTTCACCAAAAGTATAACATATTAATATGTATTTAATAATGGTTTTTTTTGTCATCACTACTAAGCACTATTAACCCAGGGTGTTTTCTTTTTGACACGATATCTTCATCTTCTGAACTTTCTTCAGCATCATAGTGACTTCTGTT